>RJWH01008305.1:0-31779 GCA_004363575.1 Solenodon paradoxus
TACACTAAAGCAGCAAAGGAATAAGTCAGGAAAGAGAGGAAATAGAATCTAGACCAGATCAGCTGTGATTCCAGAAGATTAAAGAGTTCCCCAGTGGAAGGGTGAATTCAAAGTAGTTGTGATATATATGGGGATTGAGAAAGTAAGAATCACTTTACACGGAGCTGAATTAAAGAGTATTTTCTCAGGATTCTGGGGATCAAAGTCTGAGAAAAGGTGATGGAATAACCATACTTTCTCCTGAGTCTCTAGGGAAGTATCTTCCTTTTGCCTCTTCTACCTTCCTGTGACTGCCAGCATTCTTTGGCACAGGTTTGTATTACTCCAACCTCTGTGTTCTTGGTCTCAAGACCTCCTTTCCTTGGGTTATTCTCTTTGGTGTATCTTTCTCAAATCTAATGGTTATGGAGATTTACATTATTCATATAAGGAAGCATAATTGCATATACACTCCACATAATTTAGATGATACAGTATAAATTCTTTCTCAAGATCTTAAATATATATTTTGCCATGCAAAGCAGTGTTTACAGTTTGGTGAGATTAGAATGTGGACGTAGCTGTGGAGATATTTTTCAGTGCACTGAAGTGCTGTGTTAACAGAGAAAGAACTTTTGTATCAGAGTAAAAAGTTTATTTTGCATAGTATTGTAGAAGATTATATATGAATCAAGGTTCAAAATACTTAATGGATAGTAAAAAAATGGCCTAGCTGCTGGTGACTCTATCATGTAGAATGAAGACAGTCAATGTAAACATCAAAGAAGGATTTTTTATTATAGTTATAAAACATAACTGAATTTACTATCTTAATCATTTTATATGTACAATATAGTATATTTATCTATAAGGACATCATTTTGAAAGATAGCCCTAAATATTTCCATCTTTCAATAATGAAATTCTATATCCATTGAAAAACTTTTTTTACCTGAAGCCATGGCACCCACCATTCTACTTTCTGTTTTTGTTTTACAACTTTACATACAACATACAAGTGGAATTACACAGTCTTTAGTTTTTTGTGACTGGTTTATTTTGCTTAATGTACACTGGAATCCTTTATGTGTTACAGGATTTCTTTATTTTTTAATGTGAATATATTCCATTGGATGTACAGACATACTTTGCTTAATAAGATGTCAATAAAAGGCATACTTGCATATATGATGGTGATCTAAAGAGGTGCATCGTATAGCACAAATACACAATAGACTACCGCATCTAGGTCGTATAATTGCACCATGACATTTGCATGTTGAAGTTGCTTAGCAATGCATTTCTCAAAATATATTCACATTATTACATCATTGTACATATGGTTTAATATACCAGTTTTGCTTATTCTTTCCTTCCTCAATGGACATTCAGTTTTCATGCCAAAATGAGTAAGTCTTTTGACATTGCTGCAATAGCAAAGCCTGAAAACAGCAACAGTACATTCTTGTAGTGAGAGTTATAAGGGATCCTTCAACCATTCAACATGCACTGACACTGCATTTATGTTCCAGGCTCAGTGATGGGAGATGAGCATAAGGTGAATCGTAAGTGTACAGACCCTGTTTTCTCAAAGTGATCCATCCAGGAATTAGTCTTTCTTTGTGAAATCAAAATGTAAAAGTAGGAATTTAAATCACAGTAAGTAAAGAAAAAGACAAAGGAATAAGGGGCAAAAATACAAAAACTCAACTGCAACTGATAAATTACCAATATCAATCCAATCTGTGAAACAGAGGCATCTCAGTTGGTGGCCTTACTCTTTTCTAGTCATGTGGTTGACTGTGTATTTGAGTTATTCCTCTTTGAAGTCAAGCACTTGCATTACAAATAGGAAAGTCAACTCTTAGAGCTTATAATGCAAATGATTATGGTAACTACAAATGAAATATATTTAAAACATGCAAAAAGAAAACAGAGAAAAATAAGTATATTATTGCACCAAATTCACAAATCAAAAAGGAAGAATGTACGAAAAGAAAAGGGGGATAGAAAAATGGTAAGACAGAAAACATTTAACAACATGCAAGTGTTAGGTCATTATTTGTCAACATTTACTTGATTTTTTATTGAAGTAATGTCATGATAGCATTATATATGTTTTAGGTGTGCATCATTACTAAATGATACAAACCACATAATCCTAACCAAGAACCATTCAAATCTCTCCTTCACCATATGATAAGCCACATACTTGACATATTAATGTATTAAATTAACCACTTGGTAAAAAATGAAGATGGGCTAAAGTATAAAAGCAAAATGATTTTTTTATATCTACAAAAACTCATTTTATGTTTATGGACACAAATAGGCTAAAAGTGAAAGATTGGAAAAACGGTGACAAAAGGGACCAGAGAATAAAATACTATGTTAAAAGAAATAGATTTTATATCAAAAATGTGAGAAGAGAAAAGATAGGTCATCATAAAATTAAAATATGGTGAAAACATGAGGAAGCTATACTATATATAAATTGGAGAAACCCTGCACCCAGTGAGATAAATATATAAACAATTACAGATTTGAAGGAATTAATACATAACATTATTGCAAGTACAAATCACTAAACACTGAATTTTCAATAATGAATAAAATATTCATAAAAAGCATAAATTCAAAAATAGCAAACTTGAGGACTGGCTCCAAGATGGCAGACCGATATGATCTTCAACTCACCTCCTCTCCACAGACACATCAAAACTGAATCCACTTAAGAACTACAGCATTTAAAAAGAACGGAGTATTGGGGGACAACCATCTCCACATGAAAAAAGAATAGAGACATTGGAGAAGGTAAAAAGAGTCAAGCTACTGTCTCAGCACAAATGTCAACAGGCATACTACAATCCAAGGTCAGGAAGCACTCCTGTACCTGATGGGCTGACTCCCACTTCAGGTACCATAACATCTGGGAACTGTACCGAAGAGAGAAGTGCTTACATGCTGGTTGAGAAAGAGAGGGATGTTCCTTCAGAGAACGATAGAGCATTGTGATCATAGAGAGCATTTTGAGTAGAGAGATAAAGTGTGCAGAGAGCTAGCAGGATTGTCATTTGTCGAACAAAAATGTAGTGTAAATGTAAGAAAGAGTGTTAACCTCTATGTGACAGACACTGTAAGTGTCCTCCTCTGGCTCTCTTTTGTCTGAGTGGTAACTGAACCGACAGATTCCATATTGTAGCCAAGCTTAAGTGGAGAAAGCTCCACCCTCACGGCATCAGAACCTTTGTGGTGTTAAACAGTTCCTTCTATCCGTTATGGTTCTCCCTGCTGTCAGAATAGCACTCACTTAGGTAGCTACAGGTAGCTGGATCTATAATAACCTCTTGTACTTAGAACGGAACTGCTTTCATGCAAACCTCAGTTTGTGGAGTTTCTGGCATCTCTCTCATAGAAGAAACTAAGAGGTGCCTGAGGTCCCATGAAGAAATTGTCCCTCCCCTGCATAGGGCTATTGCTAGTGTTGACGCTTGCTCTTGCACCCCAAAGTCTCCGGGTTCCAGCAACTAGAGATAACACCCTATCAATCTTCGGGTCCCTTGGGTTTATTGACTCCAATGTCCTTACTGGGTGGTCAGTTATCTAGGGAACTGACACTCATGGAGGTGGTGGGCAGGACAAACTTTGCCATAACTGGCACCTGAGTTTCCTTGGAGGCATTAGCCACTGCTAAACAGTAATTTCTATTAGAACATTGGCCTGCCTGTGGCCTGAGCCCACACCTCCTGGACCTCTCTTCTGTCCCCCTTTCCTCGGGCCTCTGAATGTGGATGAAATTTGCTAATATCAATCTAGGTTATAATTAAGGCCTGAGACTACTAGTAAAGCTCTTCTGGAACTTCTTTACATGCCTTACCCAGACTCTCATCCTAAAGAATGGAAACTTGAGCCTCCATCCACTTCTGGCTGTATAATTTCTATCACTCTAATACAGATTCTTTACACTACAGAACAGTAGAAAACAAGTCTCCCAAGATACCACCTTAAGTTTATACCTAGAAACTTGATAGACCTGCTGGCATCAATCAGGAAAGTACACCATTCAACTTGACCCATAAAAATGAAAGCAGAGTACCAAACATGATTCAGAAACAGAAAAGTATACCCAAAATTATAGACCAAAAGAAAACCTTAGGGAAAAATCCAATGTAACAGAATTAATGTATTTGAAGAGAATTTTAAAGCAAAATTATTAAAATATCACCAAAATCAGAACAGTGGATAGATAAAATGAGAACTACAGTACAGAGAAAAGATGAGAAAGTTCCAAATATATTCAGAGAGGTAAAGAACATAGTATCTACACATAAACACACACACAACCACACAAAACAAGGGCTTAAAAGCTGACTGCAAGAAGCATCTGATATAATAACTGAACTAGAATATAGGGAAATGGAAAACATTCCTGAGAGTAAAGGTCTTCCAACCAATAATACTCAACCCTGATAGGTTATTATTTAGAAATAAAGTAATAATGTAGAGATCTATAGACAAGCAAATGTTAATGGAGTTGATTATCCCCTAAACAGCTTTACGAGAAACAGTAAAAAGGTTTCTATAAAATGAAAGGAATCCTTACTTAGAAGGAGCAAATGACAAAAACATTAAATGTAAGAGGAAGAAAAGTGAAAATATTAACACTCAAGTTGCAAAAGGTTATAAGCATAGACACTTATATGTAAACCATAGGTACTTTTTGTCTAAATAGCTTTTGGCTTGAGATAAACATTCTCCTGTGGAATAGTATGACTCCATACCACATATTGGTTTGTTTATTTCTATTTTATTCTCCATGTCTAATGTGTTATAGATGGTAATTCAAATGTGTGTGTCATTATGTTCCATCATAGTAAAGAGTGACATATAGTTCTCAAGTCCTTAAAAAGTTAGACTATGTATTTCATTTGTTCAGTATGACATCAGCAAATGTATCGTGAGCTGGGTTTTCATCATTATTTTGCCAAATACTGAAAGATTCTTATTTCACAGTCATGTAATAATTCAGAGGAAAAGAGAAACTGTGCTGTTGAAACCACCCGATGATTCACTAGTTTAGATCATGAAGTTAGCAGATGTACAACTGGAATTTTGGTTTCATTTAACAGGTTCAGTAAGACCCCCAGATATTCCAAATATTATCCCCCATCCTATTGGTCCTTTCCACTTAGATTGACACCAGTCAGTTCACCATACTCACTAAACAAATCTCCTTAACTTTAGTTTTGCACTTCTTTGCTTAATACTGATTTAACATCTCTAAATGTAAATATCATTGTAGTATTGTTTGTAAAATATTGGGTCATAGAAGCATACAAATGAATCTAGAAAGTGAAGCAGGAAATCATGAGCCATTGCAATATTCATCTCTCTGGTTTGGTCAACCATCTGACCAGGTTCATGCTGTGCTTTTTCCTTGACTTCTTACTCCTGAACAAGTCTCCCTGCCCCAGTCTCCTGTGTTGATCTCCAGGTAGCATCTAGTTATTATTTAATACAGATCCCAGGGTTGGTTCTCAGGCTCATTGTTGATCTGTACTCCAATGACATAGGTAGAACTGATATGCTGCTATGAGTTATGTATTTTTAACATGAACATCAAAGCAATGTATTTGTTTTTTTAAATTATTTGCATACATTACTCCTCTGATTCAAACTCCTATGGTACAGTAGCCAGGTATTCAGATTTTAATCTCATCTAGCTATTAGCTATATTTTTGTTGCACTTAGTATAAAATGCCTATAAAATAAATGAGAGATTGAATGTATAATGTCCTACCTCTGTTTGTATAGTAAGTTATATGCTTCTGATATCAGCCCAGATCCAAGGTAAATTCCATAAATCCTCCTTCCACTTTAGGCTAAAATTATCCCATTTTACCTTGCATAGTCCTGGATCCACTAATGACCAAATGGTACTAACACTTGCAATGACATTACACTCATTAGGGTGTTATTCAGGACTCTAATACAGAGATAGATCAACCTTAATAACATGATTGAGCTGTCATGTGATTAATCATGTGAAGATACTCATGACTTATGATACACTACTTACACTGGCACCAAACATAAAAAAGACGGAAAACAGGAGAAAAACTGCATAGTTTGCTTTTTTCAGTAATTCCAATTTTTCAGAAAAGTAACATGAATAATAATAGTACATTAACATTCATGTACCCTTTGCATAGATTCATTATCAGCATTACATCTTTTTATCATCTCTCTCTTTTCATCAGATGAACACCTGATGATATTCCTTCTTTAATATGCTCATCTATTTTCAAGTATATGAGTATTATCTCACAGAATCAGTATTTATTAATTATAAAACATAATATCTATACAAACAGTTGTATATATAATACATTTGTAATGAAAAGAAAGTACAAAAAGGAAGTGTTCCCAGGTCAAGAAAATAATTCTCAAAAAAGAGATGTTTATGGAACGATACACTTTGACATAAGAATCTGAGGGATATTGTTGGAATAATATTCTAACTCTAGTGAGTAACAAGAAGGAAAACCACCATTATTAACAAAATGTGCTAGTTTAACTTTCTTGAAAGACAGGTTCCATGTTCAACATTTTCTTTAGAGCCCTTGTGACATCCTTATTCCTAAAACTATAGATTAAACGATTTAGAACAGGAGTGAGTATGGTATAAAAAACAGATACAATCATGTCCTTATCAGGGGTGTGGTAGGAGCTGGGGAGCATGTAAGTGTAGATACCAGCACCATAGAAAATGATGACTACAGTCATATGTGAAGAGCAAGTAGCAAAGGCCTCTTCCTGCCCTCCCTTGAGTTCATCCTGTGGATGGCGAGGAGAATGAAAAAATATGAGCTTGCAATGACAATCACAGGGATGAGAAGCATGAAGACACAGCACAGATACATGAGTGTGTCATAAAGTGATATGTCTGAGCAAGAGAGTCTCATTACAGCAGGGACTTCACAAAAGAAATGTTGGATTTCTTGGGATCTGCAGAAGGGGAAGGTCATGGTGACAGGAGTGAATATGAAGCCATCCACAGATCCCAGGCACCAGCAGCCAAGCACCAAGATGAAACACATCCTGTGATTCATGAGGATAGGATAACGGAGTGGATGGCAGATGGCAACATAGCGGTCATAGGACATAGCAGCTAGAAGGAAAACCTCAGAACCTGCTAGGGTCACATAGAAGAACATCTGAAGCCCACATTCAGGAACTGAGATCTTATTCATACCCATGACCTGGTTGATAAGCATCTTGGGCACAGTGACCAAAATGTACATCAGATCCATGAGAGACAACTGACTAATGAAAAAGTACATGGGAATGTGGAAGTGGGAATCACAGAGTATCAGAAAGATTAGGATGATGTTTCCAGATAATGCCATTAGGAAAATCACAAAAATTACCATACAAAGGAGAGCCGTGTGCTTGGATTGAGTGAAAAGTTCCACCAGTATGAAATCTGACCATCCAGTGTTGTTAAACATCCGTGAGGTATTGTCCATGCAGTTTCACCTAGACCACCAGGAAGAGTTTGCGGTTAATAGTGACTTATGGACTATGACCACCTGATGAATATTTTGTGAATATGTATGTGTTTGTGTATGTGATCAAATGTAATTTTGTTAACAGAAAAGTGCCATGGGTCTGCAGATTTGGGGATTAAGAATTATGTGTAATTCAACATCTGTACCAGAAAATGAAAAATTCAGAACTGTATGTCAAAAGAATTAATATCCTGTGGTACAGTTGCCACAGTTCAAGAGCATGAGATTTCTGGATGATGAATGTGTTATCAACAATTATGGACATATGCAAAATCACTGCTCCATGAAAAGCAAAAAAATAAATCACTGTAAATCCTTTAATATAATCCTGCCTAATAATCTTAGGAGTTCTTGGAGGTGTTTTCCATGAGTAAGTATTTAGAAAGTACAGAAACATAATCTGGAGAATAATCTATAACAAATATATAATCCTCTGTTGCCTGTAGAAGCAGGCCATGTTGTGAGGATCTGTGGTGAACCAAATAGCTGCCAAGACTCTGAGCAATTACCGTGGTGATGGGTACTGCTTATTTTTTATCATCATTCTTCTGCGTACTCCACTTAAAAGGAGAGTGGCATTAATATTTTATTACAGGTATGATGATGATTGAAAGAGTTAGAAACACTGAAATTTTTTAGTATTATCAGTTAGTGGAATAAGCACTATTGTTTTAAAAGATTATGAAAATTATTTTGCAAAATATATGTATGTGCTGGTTGTTACAATTGTTATAATGAGATAAATTATCAGTTTTAGGATATAATTATTATACATAGCATTTAAGAATTTGGATATAATCTTCTGTATTCCCTGAATATACCATATGTATAGATATATAGAGACATATAAACATATATATGTATAAATATATTAATATATATTTGCTCCGTGTGTATATAGACATATATGTATATATTGTAGTGCTATAAAAATAATATAAATATATAATATAGTCCATAAAATTTATATAGACTATAAATATTTATAGTAATTCAGTATAAATATAAAATATATTGCATATTCTTATTTTGGCCCCAATAAAGCAAACAAATTGAGAAACCATCTTGTTTCTGTCTAGTTTTTGCCTATGTTTCTACAGCTTCATCTCCTTAAATTTAATATTTGTTCTAAATATCAAGAAGAAGAACAAGTACTAGGTCACTGTCAATTATAAGAAAATGTTTAATGCTTTAAAAGCATCATTGGTCTTATTTCTTTCTGCAATTATATCATGGAAACTGAGATACATAGAAGAAAAATGAACTGAGTTCTCTGCTTCCAATTCAATGTTTTCTTTTCTATCTTGCTGCTTACAACCAGTATCTGAAGATGAATCAAAAGCAAGTTTAACTTGATTAGACTAAGGAAATCAGTCTCAGTCTATTCAGGGAGAAGTATTATACAAAAGTGATTTAACATAGAATTTTTAAATAGTTACAAAATAAATTAAAAAGAACAATAGAAGCAAAATACCTCTGAACTTTCTGAAGAGAATCAGTAATAGCTTCTTATACACATTTCTCCTATAAAGATAACTTAGAACTTTTCAATTTTTGACATGTTAAATGTAGATTTAAAAAGTTCTTACCTTCATGAAGAAATATCTGTCTTTTTCTGGGAAGAGTTTAGAATGGTTATGATGCAGAAATATTACAGGAAGAATTTCCACATTTCAAATGTATCTTATACACAAAATAATTCCAAAGACAAATAATGATATTGCAGTTGTTAAAGTCATAAGTCTGGGTGCTCTGAGGAAGTTAACAACACTGAAAATTAATGTTGCCTTAATATAAATATACAATAAATCAGGGAAATTGTGCTTTAAAATAGGTACAATATTTCTGTCAATCTCCACCCCCAATGTTAGAGGAAAGCCAAGCTCTGTGTGAAATTAAAAATCAGTTCAGTAAACATAAAATAAATGTGTAGACTGAGTCCATAATTTCAGTCAAAGTGAAAACCAATGCAGTGATTGGTACATAATCAGACCTAAAAACTGCTGATAGAATTGACAGATCTGTGGGTAGGTTAGGACAAGGACAAATCTCTGTCTTATTTTGGTAAATGAGGTTCACTGTGAGCAAGCCATGCTTCAGAACTGTCCACTAGGTCACAAGACAAAGAGACACTGAACTGACACAATGAATTAACTTCCTTCTATATGATAATTTTTCTTTATTCAAATGTTGAGTTGTGTGGGATTATTTAACTTCGAACAGAATTAACAGAGGTCATAGAATAATATCAAATCAACACCTGAAGCAAGAGCATGCCAACACTGTTAGGTGCTTTTCAAATTTATTTTTACACAAGAGTCTAAGTTGTACTTACTGTTTTCTTTCACAGATAAAAAAGTCAGATTCCCAGGGCATGTGCCTGACATCCCACAACCAAACTGAGGAGAGATTTGTGTCTCAGCTCAAGTATGGGTCTCAGAGCCTGTAACACTACCTTTCTTTTGTGGAGACATCTCAATGTGGCACAGCTTGAATATTTGTCTCTTGTCAGTTTCATCTGGAAAACAAATACGATTGAGTCATCAGTTTTAGTATTTTAACAAAAGGAATAATCTCCTTTCAAGCGAAAAGCAGTTTCTTTTCTTCTCTAAAACTTCAGTGTCATGAAACACATCCTGCATTCAATAAAACTGAGGAATATGTATCATTTCTGTCGATATAGGATAGAAAGGGAAAATCCATTTGCACTAATTGTCATTAAAACATCTTTGAAAAAATGCATTTGCCTTTCTTCATAAAGATAATAGGGAAAATGCAAAGGAAATATAGTCAATAATTAATAGAATGTGTCAGAGCTAAACAAATCAAAAACAATAATTACCTCTTTTCTGTTGTTCTTTCTACTTACCTATTGAACTTCAACTTCACATGATGTCAAGATGCTCATCCATGGATGAATGGAGTGTGGCTGCAATTAACTGTGCAAAGAGAAGTTGGGGAGTGACATCATTCCTGCTGTTACTATGCCATTATGGGCGTGGATGATCCTTTTCTGTTGGTAAATCCCCCTGAGACTATAAAAATTAATGCAGTTAAGAGAAAATTATATCTCCACTGCACTTTTTTAGGTGCAATGATTTCTTTTTTAAATTATAGTAACAGTTTACAAAATAATGTAAGTTTAAATGTACAGGTTCGTGCTTCATCAGCTACATGATAAATCACCACCCACACTACCAAATTTGTATTAGCTCCTCACCACTGTCCATTGGATCCTGTTACCTTTTGCTCCCATCACCCCACTTCCACTCTGGTAACCTTGGTTCTATTGTCAATATACAAGGTTTATTTTTTGTCTGATTCTCTTTGTTTTGTTTCATTATATTTCAAATATGAGTGAGCTCTCCTATTAGTCCTCCTTATGACTTATTTCACTTAACATAATTATCTCTAGTTCTATCCATGTTATTTCAAATGGCAGAATTTCTATTTTTAGTGTTTTGTGGAACTTTATTATGCATAAACACCACATCTTATTATTCCATTAATTAGTTGATGGGCATTTAAGTTGTTTCCAGATCTTGGATACTGTAAATGATGTTGCAATAAACACAGAGTGCATATATAGCTCCAAATTAGTGTTTTTGTATTTTTGGGAAAATATCCAGAAGTGGGATAACAAGATATATGAGGTTTTCATCCGCAATTTCTTGATGAATCACGATCATGCATTACATAATGGTCACACCAATTCACAATGCTAACAGCAGTGTACAAGGAATACCTCTTCTCTGAATCCTTAGAGAAACACCCTTCTTGTTTCCAGTGGTTTCAATAACAATTATTCTCATTATGAGGTAATATCTTACTGAACTTTAAATTTAGATTTCCCTAATAATAAGAGATGAGGAACACCTTTTCACATGCATGTCTTCTTTGCAGGTATATCTATTAAGATTTAATGATAAATGTTTACTGAATTATATGTTTTTCTGTTTTTCATTCTTATGTTTTGGATATTAAACCTTTGTCAGATGTGTGATGTGCTAATATTGTCTCTCAATTAGGAAAAAAATTGAATTTTTTTTCACTCTATAGAAACATTTTAGTTTGATGTAGTCCATGTGGTTAATTTTGTTTTCCCTGCCCTTACTCTGGAGTTGAGTCCCACCGATTACTCTAGGATGAATTCTATGAACTCTGTTCCACTTTTATGGTATTCATTTCATGTACTTTATTGTTAGCTACGATTCTTTGCCACTATAACCACTGATTTCAAATATTACCATTAATAAAAACTTATTTATAAAATACATACTAATTTACATGTGTCCACAGCCTTTTTCATTTTGCAAAATATTATTCTGGTGATGTGTGCCATATCCTTATTTTATCAACAAGAATATTTTGAGGGTTGCGATATTCTTCTTATTTTTCACATATGCAGACTCTAAGCCTCATAGACCTAATGATGTGTGGAAGATAACATCACACTAAGTACAATTGTTGACACTAGAGATATTCTCCCAAATTTCTTCTTTTCACCACTCTATTAGGTTTGCGACAGACACTTCCTTCTTCATTCACTTATAATCTAAGTATGCATATTGTATTGCATTTTAAATATTTGCTTTTAATGTGTGTCAATATGCTATAATTATAGAAAAATATGAAAACACAAGCCACTACAAGAAAACATTTTAGATGAACTATGATGCACTTATCCAGAGCTTTAAAAATGTGCTTTAAAATATATAATGTGCTTTCAAAGTTCAAATAATCATGGAGTATGTTAAGAGCGAGTTGCTTTCTGGCTGCTTCTGCAAAGTTTCCCAGTACAGAGGTTCTCACAAGTTAGCAGCATTACAAGTTGATAACAGCAGGAAGCCTCTCGCTCGAACCTTCAATGTTGCTATACTGATTATAGAAGTAGAATTGAATACCTGCATTCTCCTTTGTTTTATTTGCATTACTTCATTGTATCTCAGTCCTATAAAATAAATCAAGAAACCAGGTTGCTCGTAACTGTGTCTGGGAGGAGAGCAGTGTCCGACCTGGCCTCCACTTTTCTAAATGAATGTTGTCTGACTGATTTAATCAGGCTCCTGTAGTCCCCTCTCAGAGACCTTGTTGATAATCTGTGCAGTCCATGGTAGGAGTGTACACCTTGGATCAAGGGTTTCGAATAAGTCAGACAACAAAATGGAAGCAATACCACACTTGTGAAACTTGCAATCAAATTACGCTACAGGTGTGTTCTGGAAGGACTTTGACCATTTTCTCTTGCCATGGAATCATTTCATGATAGTCTTGTGTTAGATAGGGACCTCTGTCCACATTTAGGGATTGGAAACCAGTGTACTCTACAGGGTTTTATCCTACAGACAGATGACCTAAAATTTTTGCTACTTGGTTTCCTATAAACCTCAAATATTGAAACTCTTCAGGTAGGTAGTGTACCAGATGTTGAGAGGAAGAAATTGCTTCACTTTTGTACTTCTGTTGAGTAAATTGGAAGCATCAGTAAGCAACTGAGGCGCATGCCAGGCTCTGATATTCAGCAGCACTAGTGGGATGGAGGGAAGATCCCACCTGCAGCCCAACAGTGTAGAGTTTATATCAGTTAGGACTCATGGTGATCCAGTGTTTGGGGATGACTCAGAGTGGTTGGGTAGCAATAATCACCTCCTACTTCCCCAAGCTTCCCTCCAGTCCTTTGCAAATCCTATAGCCAATCTTCTGCCTTAACTCTCTATTTAAAATGTACAAAGTGTTTTTATAACTAGATATAACTAGTGAGTTCAGTATTTATCAAAACAATTATACCCCAATTACAATACTCCATAATATTGAATGTTTATGTTCTGTTCATTTTTTTCAATTTTACTTGGTGCGGAAATAAAAATTGTTCTAATAGAAAGCATCATCTGATCTTGTTTTTCTGAGATAATTTGCAAAAGCATAAAAATGCTTCAAGCTTATTCATACACAAATTATTTTTGCAAGGATTCTTCAGATTGTTTTATGACATCAAACTTTACCCAAAATGACACCGAAATTCATGTGTGCTTTCACCCTGTCAATTTGAAAAACACATCATTGTTTAACCTGCCTTTCTCGATTACAACTATAGTGAGTAAAATTAAAGACAGAGAAAATGACATAAGTCATGAGGAGAACTCTTTTATACACACTGGTTAAGAGCCCTTCATTCAGAAGGTGAAATTTCATCAGACCAGTGAATGAAACACAGAAGACAAGATGAGTCATTTGGGGAGGGAACTTTTGAGCTGAGAGGAGAAAGAGTACGGATTCCAAGAGTAACTTGTGTACATTTTGTGAACAACAGCTAGAAGATATGGCGTTATAGTTTGTGATGAAAAAGTTGTAAATAAACAGAAAATGATCTTAGACATCAAGTCATAGAGTAGGTCTTCAAGGAATGAGAGAGGCTTAGGAAGACTGAAGATAATCAGGGTGTATCGGAGGACAGGAATAAAAATGTACATCTACAACACTCACAAGAAAATATTCATTTGGAAGGGAGGGAAACCATAAACAGCTATTTGTTATTTTCTTTCAAAATTTCTTTGGACAATTTATTGGATAGTATCACAAACTTGTGTTCTGACATCAGCTTGATCCACTCTCTATGCCTATGTGCTATGAATCCCAGTAAAGGCCTGTACTAACAGAGCCCCCTGGAGTTAGGAACCCCAGAACCTCAACCCTTCTATTCATTCTGATTGATATATGAATAAGATTTTTAAAAATTGTATGGTATTGTAAACCACTGGCACCACTCTGAGACATCTTTGGAGGATTCAGAAAGAAAATATATTATCGCATTTAGGTGTACAAGGCCAACCCACACTTGATAGAAAACAAATCCAGGAAGTAAGAATGCAGGGAAGGGTTGGAATGAGTTCCTCTGAGAATATCTCAGCTTGGGGAGAGGGTGGTTATTGAGGAAGTGAGAATGGAGCATTCTAGATGCATTCAGGATACCAGGTCAGTACAGTTTGATGAAGAAATCAAACTGGAGTTTGTAACTTGAGTTAGTCATTGTCTACATATGATGAGTAACCACCAGATATCTGAGTCTGGAGTTCAGAGAATTTACAAGCCTGAATTCATGGGCTAGGAACCAAGCAATTATGAAAAAAGAAAAGGGATTGTACAAGAAGGAAGGCTCCAAATTTCTCTTTAATCCAATGATATATTACTAAATTTCTGTAAAATCTCTTCTTTGATTGGTGCCAGTCATATTGTTTTTAGTGTTTATGGAACATACACTAAGTTGTCATATTCACATTCAAAATGGTCAAATTATTGCTTAGTTGTTTTGTTAATCCTTTAAATCATTTTATCAGGTCCAGAAAATTTAAGTATACATTTTATTTGAGTATAATTGACATTCATTGAAGATGAATGAATTGCTAAAATGTTGAGGACTTCCTTTCTGAAAAATAATAGGCATGCAAAAGACACGAATGCTTAGAAACCAAGTCCTAGTTTAAAAATTGTTTGATCACAATCATTGAGATTATCCTCAGACATATTTATTATAATTTGAAATATTTGGTCATTTGTAAATATTTGTTAATATTTTATTGAGGCAAAGAGAATATGATGGTTCTCATTTCTCAACATCATCCCAAAGGCTTCTTCAGTCTAATAATTTTATATAGACCATTATGTCAGTGTGAGATAATATCTTATTGTGGCTTTGTTTTCTATTTTCTTAATTTTTCATGTGCCCTTTGGCCATTTTTCTTCTTTGGAGAAATTTTATTCAAATATCTAATTTTTTTGGTTTGTTGTTAATGAGTTCTGTTATTTTCTTTTACTGCTTCAGTAAAATTCACAAATATCTAACTAAGACTAGTATTACACAATGCATTGCTATTTTTTCTTGTATATATTTGAAAGTGTTGATCTTACATCCTAGTTTCTAATGTAAATGAATATTTTGTGTATAGTGTTTAAAAGTGATCTCATTTTACTCATTGCAAGTGACTGTTCAGTTTTCCAAAAATCATTTGTTAAAGAACAAAACAACAACTTGCCTTTCTCCATTGTGTGCTCTTGGGTCCTTTGTTCTAAGTTAACTAATCATGTATGTATGAGTTTATTTCTTAAGGTTTCAGTTCTATTCCACTTACCAGTATTTCTGTTTTTAAACTGGTTTTGTTATTATTACTATTACTTTGTAATAGCTTGAAATCCCAGAGTGTAAAATGTCACTTTGATATTTTTTTCTCATGGTTTCTTCGGCAATTTGGAGTTTTAAGTGGTTCTGCATATATTTCAAATTTTCTGTTCAACTTATTTGAAAACTGACAATGGATATTTTATAAGGATTGCATATAGTATGAATACTATTTTATATATAAAAGTTATTTTAACATTCTTAATTCTTTCCATCCATGAACATAGATTATCTTTCCATCTCTTTGCATCTTCTTAACAATGTGTCATATTTGCCATTATGTGGTTCTTTAATTTACTCTGTTGAATTTATTCCTATGCATTTAATTATTTGTGCAATAATAAATGGAATTATTTTCATAAGCTCTTCTTTACTTAATTATTTACATATAAAAATTCAACCAATTTTTGTATGTTTATTTTGTAGCCTCCCCCTTTCTCGCATTCATTCATTAATTCTAGGAGATTTTGATGATTTGTTTTTTTCAGGACTTTTTATGACATTATCATCTAATATACAAATAGTTTTACTTCTTTTTCTATTCGTATTCCTTTTCCATTTTTCAGTTGCCTGATTATTCTATACGGCTTCCAATGCTGTTTTAACAAATAGTGGTGAAAGTGGCATATGTTTTTTTGAAATTCAAGGAAAGCTTTCAGTTTTTCACTCTGAGAATCATGTAAGTTGCGGGATAATTATTTGTGGCCTTTACATTGTTGAGCTATGTTTTTGCATCTACATTAGATTGAGAGTATTTATTATAAATGAGTGCTAAATCTCATCAGACACTTCCATTATAACTTCTGGTAAGTTTATTTGATTTTTATCTTTTTTGACATGATACATTACATTAATACTTATCTACTAAACTATATATGCTACCTTGTAGTAACTCTAATTGATCATGATGTATGACTCTTTGATGTATTACTGAATTCTATTAGCTAATTTTTTTCTAAGAATTTTCATATGATATAAGATCAGAATATTCTTTATTGTGATGTTTTTTCTACTTTTCATATCAAAGAAACATTGGCATTATAAATTGCAATTGGAAACATGCTCTCTTATTCAATTTTGGAAGATTTCAGGATAAAAGTATTCTATCATCTTTGAAACTTTGGTAAAAGCACTAGGGAAGTCTCTGGCAAGATGGTAGAATGTTGTGATCTCCAGCTCAACTCCTCCTTAATACACAAGAAAAGCAAAATCCCATTTAAGAAACTACATATTTGGAAAGAAAGAGATCAATATCTTCATGAAGAGAAGCATCAAAACCTTCATATAGGGTTAGAGAATTTGATCTCTCTATGTCACTCAGCCATAATTTCAGGGAAAGACAAGTAACATTCTCCCAGAGATGACTGGATTTTCCCCTAAGTTGATATCCCCACACCTGGGAGCTGGCATTCATTGATCGAATCAAAACCTCAGCAAGCAGTATAAGGAGGGAAAGCCTCCTTGTGAACTGAGTCTCTGCTTCTTATGGTGTCAACAATTGCACAAAATACCTCAAGGGAAAACATCCACACCCTATACCAGTAGCACACTTGTGCATATTTATGAATAACTAAGCTACATTTTGGTCAATGTCCAGAGACATAGTCAGGTCTGCAACACCAGGGTCATGTGGATAGTTGTTTGGTTCTCAGGAAGGATAATTTAATTATCTAGATCTTCAAAATAAGGTAATTGGAATAGCTTCTTCCACCTGCCTATGAGTACCATTGAGCAGCTTTACTAACTACTTGGTACTCCTAGTGATTCCACCTCTATTTCTGAGGGCTTGATATCTGCCCATTAATAATGGAATTGCCAACCTCTGAAGAAATGAGGGACTTTTTACAAGGAAGTGCACTTTTCTAAAATAGGTCCCAGTTCTCTCTTTACAGTGAATACTGGTGTGGCTGCAATTTGCTGGGGGAGAGGCCCACAGCTCTTAGTCTTTCTCCCAGAACCTTGGTTTTTCTGTGTTATAGAAAAAAACCCTTGCATTCTCTAACCCAACTCAAACATTCTGGACAAGACTCTCAGTCTTCAACACAAGATGGACTCTAGAGCTTCATAAATAATGACAGTTACTTAAATCACTCTATAAAAGATGACGAGCATTCTAGACCAACACCCAGTCTTATAATGTGTATCTTGATATATTAATGAAATAACATTATGTTAAGGACGTCAAACCCATAGAAATAAACACAGAATACCAAATGGATTGAACAGAGATATATGTGTCAACTGATGAACCAAAACAAAGTCCTCAAGATATTTGAATCCTTGAGATTCAAAATTTGGATACTACAGAATTGTTAATCAAATGAATTTAAACCAAGAGTATTAATGATACTTACAGAAATCATGAAAAATAATGGAGATTTGAGGAGAATTACAACAAAGAAAATATGAGGCAATGCCAAACAGAGTTCATAGAAATAAAGAGTACAAGAGCCAAATTCAAGAACACAATAAGAGGCTCAAGAGTAGAGTGAAAAAAGCTTCCAAGAATCAGTAACTAAGAAACTATGGCAATGCATTGCACCTAGGAGACCAGTAAAGAATAATAACAAATATAAATGAATAAAATACATGAGACATATGGCATAACAACAATAGAAATAACATTACATCTTAAGGGTCCAGTGGAGAAGAGAGGAATCTGAGGTGAGAAACCATATTTGAAGAAATAATAACTGGGGATGCCTCTATCCTGAGGGAAGAAACAGACATTCAGATCCAGGAAGCTCAAAGAATTCCAAGCAAAAGAAAGTCAATCAGACATATGCCAAGATACATAATTTATAAAATGTCAAAAACACAAGAGACAGAGAGAATCTTGAAAACAGCTAGAGAAAAGTGAACTACAAACAATGGCTCATCCATAACACTGTCGGTGGATTTCTTAACTGAAACTGTACAGATCATAAAGGAATGTGATGAAATAATGAAAGTGCTGAAAGAGATTTGCTTCAGAACAAGGATACTCTACTTTTGATAATTTATCCCTTAGAACTGAAGGAATGATAAATAATTTTATCAACAAAAGTTAAATATAAAATGAGGAGAGGGGAAGAATATAAATGTGGGCTATTGAATTGGCTCAAGATTAACTTGCTTTCAAATTAAAACAGATTTTAAGCATAGAAACTTCTTTGCATACCTCAGTGAAACCTCAAAACAAAAACCTGTAGGAAACAAAGAAAAAAGTGAAAAGGGAAACTATGACAGCATAAATGCTTTGAAAGGTTTGAAGAATAGAAAAAGAAGATATTAGGCTAAGTGAAATGAACTAGTCATGAAGAACTAAAAATTGTGTAATTACCTTGCTAGGTTATCATTTATAACTGGAGTAATAAAATATCTACACATAAACAAAAATTAAAGAAATGTATCATTATTAAACCAGTTGAAAATGCTGAAGGAGTTTCAATAATATTTAAAGAAACCCCCCTTAGAAGAAGCAAGGTGCCAAGTATATAATATGTGGGATACGAAGGGATAGGAAAATTGATATGATGACTGTTAGACTGAGCTTGAGATTTACTTGTTTAAAATTAAGAAGGTTACAGGCATAAATATATATGTTATTTTCAGAGTAACCTCAAAGAAGAGTACCTAAAAATGAATAAATGAAAATGGAATAAAAACATAACAGAAAAGGGAATGAAAAATAGAATAAGGAGATAATAAAAGTAGCTACATATTGGAAAAAGACACAGAAAATAACTAAATGGCAATAAATAATTGCCAAGATTGCTCCCGGGAACAGAGGAGAGGAGTGGGCACCACAAGAGATTAAGAAACTCAGAGAGAGAGTGGTAGAAATGTGGGGTCTGGGGGCCAACAGCCTTGCAGACTGAGAGCCTTGAATACTCTACCTTCCAGCTATTTATTGTGTTCATACACAGACTTTCTTCAAGCATCTTATACAAACATGGATTTACTTATGTAACCTTTTGATTTCTAACTACATAACTATATCTGTCTTGTTGTGGGGAGTGAACTGTTGCAGAACACTGGCCCAGTGCTTTCCCATGGTGGCCTTCACCTGGTGCTCCAGGTCTGTTGTTCTTTGATGTTCTGCCAACTTCCACTTCATCCATGGTCTGTGTCCTGGCCCCAACAAATGATTATCAGTAAGTTCCATAAATGTCAATGATCTGAATTGAAAAGACATCTGTGTGTGTCTATTTCTGGTCATTTAATTCTATTCTACTGATTTTCTATATGTTTTTATTCCAGTTTTATACTATTTGTTTCACTGATATTTTCATTGTATCTCAAAATCTGAATATGTACTACCTCAGCCTCTGTTCTTTTTCTCATCATTGCTTTGGTTATCCAGTGTCTTTTGTAATTCCATAGAAAATTTAAAAATTTGTTCTAAATTTTTGTTTTATATCCTAGAAAATACCAGTGAAATTTTGATAACATTAAACCAGTTATTGCTTTGGTAAGATGACAATTAAAAATGTTTATTCTCTGCAACAATGAGCAATGACAGTCTTACTATCTCTTTGTGTATCCCTCTACTTTTAACAAATTCTTAAAGCTTTCATTGTATAGCTTTCACCTACTCTGGTAAATATATTTCAGGATATTTAGCTCATTTTGTTTCTACTCTAAATGGAATATTCTATTTCATATTGTATTATAATCACTGTTTAAAAGAATGCAACATTTTAGTCTATTACTTGACTGTATTCATTATTTCTGTCATTTTTAATGGAGACATTAGAGTTTTCTGTGAATATTATAGTGCTATCTGTGTATAACGAACATTTTATTACATATTTTACAATGTGGATTTCTTTCGTTCGTCTTCATGCTTAATAGCTCTTGCTAGGACATCCAGTATGATCTTAAACAACAGGGGTGCTAGAGGATTTCTACTTATTCATTCATTCCTCAATGAACACTCAGATTTCTTGCAAAAATGAGTAAGATTTTAGCAGTTGCTGCAAAAGAGTCTGAAAACACCATTCAACAAACACTGACATTGCATTTATTTATGTTCCACTCAAAGTGATAGGTAATGGATATAAGGTGAATCATCAGTTTGCAGTTTTTCCTGTATCTTAAATGCTCCATGTAGGAATTGCTCTTTATTTGTGAATTTAAAGTGAAAAAGTAGGAATTTTAATCACAAGTGTGGCAAAAATAAGAAAAAGAAAAAGGAACAAGGGGAAAAAGAAAATCCAACTCTAACTGATCCATTGCCTATATCAATCCAAATCTTCAAAACAGGAACTTCAGTGGGTGTTCTGACTCTTATGTAATCATATGGCTGGCCATGTCTTTGAGTTATTCTTCTTTGAAATCAAGCACTTGCATGAAAATAAGAAAACTCAACTCTAGAGCTTCTAATGCAATAGGTTACGGAAACTCCAAATAAAATATAGTTAAAAAAAAAGCAGAGAAAAATGAAGTATATTATTACCCCAAATTCAACAAATCACCAAGGAAGAGAGTACAAACAATAAATGGGTATCGAAAATTGATACTAATGTGTGGACAGTGAGTCCTAGTGGTCACAGTGCTCCAGTCTTTGGCCCCATAGTTGCAGCCTTAGGTTGCTTCCCATACCCTGCTCCATGCTGTGCATGGGAAACTGGGGCTGCAAGGACCTAAAGGGCCAGGAGAAAGAGAGTTTTCCATACCTTACCTATAGCAGCAATCTGCTATCAGAATGAATTCAACTCTGAACTCCACAGCTGAATTCTACTGTATGACCTACCTGGAGGATTTTAAACTTTACTTCATCAATTCCCGAGGAAAAAGAAGTAAAACTAGTCATGGAGGCTAAAAGAGGTTAAACATGGAATATATGTCCTGATAGAAATTAATGCATACACTCAAGAAAAAAGAAGACATGATGAATTTATCAAATGTGAAATTATGTGAGGGCTCCCCCATCACACAGTACAAAAAGATTATTTGCAAGGGTGCAAAAGAGAATGGTTTGCCAGTGGAGTATCAAATGAAGCTAAATGCTATAGAACCAAATGACTACAAACGGAAGGTCTCCGAAGCAATAGAAGACATTATCAAAAAGGGGAAACAAACACTCATTAGAACATAATAGAATATATCTAAGGGTAATTTCTCTGTGTGGAAATATAAAATAGTTTTAATGTTTAGAGCAGTAATCTGTGATATCTGTTCTATTTTCAACAATGCACTGAAGGGATATCTCACTTAGGTAATTTTTCTTTTCATAATACAAAAGCAAACTGAGTTAGGAGTTCACAACTGAAAACGGAGGTGTAAGTAATCCTTTGTGAACACTTACTTATCTTCTCTTTAGATTTTTAAATTTTAAACTACAGTTTCAGCAGGAAGATAGAGAAGGAAAAAGTACTTTTATTTGTGTTTAGTTGTTGATCTTGGTTGTTTCCCTCGAAGCTGGGACCCAAAATGTGTCTTTGGGATTCATTGTTTACTGTGCTGGCCCAAGGTAGCTGACCACATTGATGTTCCAAGGGTGCACCAAAATTTAATTTCTTGATCATAAATGAAGTGTGTATGTTGTTCTATGACAAAAGATAGATTTGCACTTAATGATGATGTCGGTGAGTTGTTGTGCTGTGGGATTTTATCTTGTAGTTTAATAAGGACAAACATACTGAAGTCGCAGCTGAGAATAAAAGGTTTTAATTTAATAGATGGCACACTTTTCTTAGAGAAATGAATGTTTTGTGGTTTAACTTATATATCCTGTAAATTTTCACATTCCATTTTGTTAGAGATGCTAATCATCACATATTGGATCAGGTCTTGGTCATATACAGCCTATGCTACAGAACTAGCAAATCTACAATCAACCATCAGTTCTACCAATTATAGTGGAGACTTAGGGTCAGTTGGCTCTGTGTCTCAGTTTCCTTGCCTGTGGAGTAAGAAGAGTTAAAACATATATATCTTAGGATTGTTTTCAAATAATGAATATATGAATTTATAACAGTCTTAAGAAGTACTGGAAATCAGAATTGTTCTTATTGAAGAATTTGGTTTGTACATGTTAACCTTCAAATGAAGTTTTAAATTAGAAGAAGGAAAAAGGTCTTCTGGAAGCTAAAATTTGATGATTTGTCTGAACAAAAATGTTCACCGTCTTAAATTTATGACTGAGTAAATGGAGTTCATGCATAAGGCAACACTTGCAATAAAAAAAAGAAAATGATAAGAAATAAAACATTCAATAAGGTAGCAGTATTAAGTCATTATTTGTCAACATTTACATGGTTTTATTGAAATAATAGGGATGATAACATGCATTGAGGTGTGCACCACTCCAAATCGGCATCTGCATAAACCACATTAAATATCAATCATTTAATTTTATACTTCACTCTACAACCAACCTCCTCATATTTGAAATGCAAATGGATTAAATTTTCTACTTATTATAAAAATGAAGTTGTACTGAAGTATAATAACAATATAAAATTATTTTTATCTACAAAAATTCTGATTTTATGTTCATGGACACAAATAGACTAAAAGTGAAGGACTGGAAAAACAGTGACAAAAGAGAGCAGAGAATGAAATACTATATTCAAAGAAGCAGATTTTTATATTGAAAATGCAAAAGGAGGAAAGTTAAGTCATTATAAAACAATAATATGATAGTAATAATTTCACTTCATGGTGAAAATATCAGGAATAAATAAGTAAAAGATTACATTCAGTGAGATCGATACATAAACAGTGATCTTTTTGAAAGAAGAAATACACAACAATATTATAAGTATGAGTTACTGGATACTGAACTTTCAATAATGGATGAAATATTCATAAAGAAAATAAATACAGAAATAGAAAACTTGAGGATTGGCTCCCAGATGGCAAACTAGTATGATCTTCTGCTCACCCCCTCTACAGACACATCTAAACTGAATCCATAAGAACTTCAGCATTTAAAGAATATATATTATGGGACAAACATCTCCTAAAAAGGATAGAGACATGGAAAAGGTAAGAAGAGTCAAGGTACTGTCTCAGCACAATTCCAACAGACGTACCACAATCCATGGTCAGGAAGCACTCCCCTACTTGATGAGCTGACTACCACTTCCACTTTCCAGGTGCCACAGCATCTGGAAACTACCAAAGAGAAAAGTGCTTACATGCTGGTTGGAAAAGAAAGAAATATTCTTTCAGTGAACATCAGGACTCTGGAAAATAGAGATCATAGAGCATGGAGAATAGAGAAAGTGTGCAGAGCTAGCAGAAGGATTGCTATTTGATGGACTAACATCTAGCGTAAACATAAGAAGAGTAGAAACCTTCATGTGACAGAGACACTGCTATTTGGCTCCTAAGGCTCTCTTTTGTCTGAGTGGTAAATGAACTGACAGATTTCATATCATAACCAAGCTAAAGTGGGGAAAGCTCCGTGCTCAGACACAGAATCTTTGTGGTATTAGCTCCTTCCATCCTTTCTATCTCCCTGCTGTCAGTACAGCACTCACTCAGGTAGCTAAAGGCTGCTGGGCCTGTAACGTCTTGTAACTAGGAGCTGAACTCTTTCATGTAAATCTCAGTTTGTGGAGATTTTGGCTTCACTCTCATAGGAAAAATCTAGAGAGGCTCTTTGGCCCAGTGAAACAATTGGCCCTTCCCTGCAAAGGACTATTACTAAAGAGTATTGACACATCTGTTTGCCTCTTGTACTGTAAATCTTTCAGGTTCCAAAAACTATAGTTCAAACCCTCTCAGTTCCTGAGCACCTTTTGTTTATTGTATCCAGTGCCCTTATGAAGTGGTTGACCATCTAGAGCTGACAGTCATGGAGATGGGAAGAAGAGGGGCTCTGCCACGACTGGCACCTGAGTTCTCTAGGAAGCACTTATCCATTTCTCACCAGTGATCTCTGTTGGAACTTTGTCCTGCCTGTGTCCTGAACCCACACCTCCTGGGCCTGTCTTCTATACCCCTCTTCTTGACCCTGCAGATAAAATTTGCTATTATCAGTCTAAGTTGCAGTTATAGCCTGAGATGACTAGAAATTCTGCAGGAAACTCTTTGCATCCCCTGATTGGTCTTTTATCTTGAAGGATTCGAACTTGAGCCTCCATTGAGTGATGACTCTATAGTTCATATCAGTCTGACTAGTGGAGAACCTTTATACAGAATAATAATAGAATGTCCAGTATCCTAAGACATTACCTTAAGTCTATACTCAAAGTTGATATACCTGATTACAATGTGATGGAAAGAATACTATATAGCTAGACCTATAAAAATAAAAAAGAGTACCAAACATAATTATAAAATAAAGAAGTATAACCCCAAATTATGGATCAAATGAAAACCCCATGGAAAAATCCAATGTAACAGAATTAACCTATTTGAGATAATTATAAAACAACATTATTGATGATATCATCTAAATCAGCAGAACACTGAATAGAAAAAATGAGAATTACAATAAAGATAGAAAAAAGGTAAAGATGTTCAAACTATAATTCAGAGAGGTAAGGAAAATAGTATCTGAAATAAAGACACACAAAATAGAAGCGCTTAACAGCTGACTACAGAAATAATCTGATATAATCAATGAGCTAGATTATAAGAAAATGAATGCATTAATGAGAGTTAAGGTCTTCCATCGAAGAATATTCAACCCTACTCTGTTATCACTTGGAGTTAAAGTAGTGATGAAGATATCTAGAGACAAGCAAATGTTACTGGAATTTTCGACTCCTAAACCAGTTTTTAAAGATATACCACAGAGACTTCCATAAAATGAAAATAAACCCCAATCAGAAAGAGAAAGTCACAAAAATTAAATGTGAGAAGGAAGAGAGTAAAAACATGGGTATTTAGAATGAGTTTGATACTAACTTTCAAGTTGCAAAAGGTTATAAACAAAGAGACATATGTAAAACTCAGGGTAGAGTTTTATCTAAATCTTTTTTGATTGGAGATAAAATTTAAAAAATATTCTGTGGAAGATTATCTCTTCATTCCATACACGTTTACTTTTTAATTCTATTTTATATCCTATGTCTTGTATGTCAGAAATTGGTCATCAAATATGTGTTTCAAAAGGATCCATCATATTGAAAAGTGACATATAGTTTTCAATTCCTTCAAATGTTAAGTGTCTGTGCATTTCATTCATTCAGCATGACTTCAATGAATGTATCCTAACTAGTTTTTCAACATTATATTCCCAAACACTGAAAATTTCTTATTTAATAGTTATGTAGTAATTGAGAGGAAAGCAGAATCTGTACCGTCGAAATTACTTGATGATTCACAAGTTTAGAATGTGAAATAGGTAGATGTGCAACTAGAATTTTGGCTTTATCTAGCTGGTTCAACCAGACCCTCAGGTACTCCAAATACTACTGCCCATCGTCCTGGTGTGAAGGATACTGTGGTCAATCCCACTGAGGCTGACAACACTCAATTCACCAAACTCACAAAACTTTCTCCAGACTTCATTTTTGCAATTCTTTAATTAAAACTGATTATAATATTTAAAATGCAAATATCATTGTAGTACTGTTTGCAAAATATAGGGTCTAAGATAAAGCATTAGAAATGAATCTAAATAGTGAAGCAGGAAGTAGGAACCATTGGACTATTCATCTCTCCAGTTTGGTCAACTATTTGACCATGGTTCTTGCTGTGCCTTTTCTATGACTTCTTATACCTGAAAAAGTCTTCCTGCCCCAGTCTCCTGTGTTGATCTCTAGGTAAATCTAGTCACTATTCAGCACAGAGTCCTAAGGTTTGTTTTCAGCCTTGTTGTTAATCTTAACTCCAATGACACTGTAGAACAGAGACATTGCATGAGTTAATACTTTTTAACATGAACCTCAAAGGAATATATTGGTTTTATTAAATTATCTGCATATTTTACACCTATAATTCAAATTTTTATGTTACAATAGTTAAGAATTATTCAGACTCTATTCTCAAGTAACTGTTAGCTATTATTTTTATTATAATTTGTATGTTATGTCTATTGAATAAATGATAATTGAATGTGTGATGTCCTATTTCTGTTTATTTGTTTATTTAGTTACATGCTTCAGATATCAGCCCAGATAAATATCAGCCCAGATAAATATCAGCCCAGGGTAAATGCCATAAATCCTCTTTCCACATTAAGTTAAAAGTTTTCCACGTTGTTTTCCATAGTCTTGAATCCACAAATGACAATATGGTGCTAATCATTTCAAGGAGTTTACACTCACTAGTGTATTTTTCAGGTCTGTGATACGAAGACTTTTTTAGCCTTAATAAAGATAATTGAATTGTCACATGATTAACCATATAAGATGATCATGATTTTATGATACAACATTTATGCGGACACCAAACAGTACATAAGAACACAATAAATGAAGAAAAACCTGGGTATCATTTTAGCAATTTCAATTTTTCATAGAAGTAGCATGAATAATATCAGTACATTAGAATTCATGTACCCTTTGCCTAGATAAATTTTAATGTTATACTCATTTAGGCTTGTCTCTCTCATTTCGCCAGCTGTACACCTTATGATATGCCTTCATATACATATATATCAATATATTTAATATTCTCATTTATTTTCTAAGACTTGAATATTCTCTCACAGAATAAATGTATTTATTACTTTCAGATCATATAATATCAAAACAATACAAACATATATATAAAATATTTGCAACGAGAAGAAAAAATAAAATTGGAGTTCATTAGTACAGAGAAATAATTCTTAAAAAAGAGATGCTTATGGAATGGTACATTTTGTATGAGAATCTGAGGAATATCATTGAAATAATATCCTAATGCTAGTGAGCAGAAACAAGGAAAACCACCGTTATTAACAAAACATTCTAGTTTATACTTTCCTGAAAGACAGGTTCCATGTTCAACATCTTCTTTAGAGCCCTTGTGACATCCTTATTCCTAAAACTGTAGATTAAAGGATTTAGAAAAGGAGTGAGTATGGTATAAAAAACAGATACAATCATGTCCTTATCAGGGGTGTGATAGGAGCTGGGGAGCATGTAAGTGTAGATAGCAGCACCATAGAAAATAATTACCACGGTCATATGTGAAGAGCAAGTTGCAAAGGCCTTCTTCCTGCCCTCCCTTGAGTTCATCCTGTGGATGGCGAGGAGAATGAAAAAATATGAGCTTGCAATGACAATCACAGGGATGAGAAGCATGAGGACACAGCACAGATACACGAGTGTGTCATAAAGTGATATGTCTGAGCAGGAGAGTCTCATTACAGCAGGGACTTCACAAAAGAAATGTTGGATTTCTTGGGATCTGCAGAAGGGGAAGGTCATGGTGACAGGAGTGAATATGAAGCCATCCACAGATCCCAGGCACCAGCAGCCAAGCACCAAGATGAAACACATCCTGTGATTCATGAGGATAGGATAACGGAGTGGATGGCAGATGGCAACATAGCGATCATAGGACATGGCAGCTAAAAGGAAGAACTCTGAACCTGCTAGGGTCACATAGAAGAACATTTGTAGCCCACATTCAGGAACTGAGATCTTATTCATACCCATGACCTGGTTGATAAGCATCTTGGGCACAGTGACCAAAATGTACATCAGATCCATGAGAGACAACTGGCTAATGAAAAAGTACATGGGACTGTGGAAGTGGGAATCATGAAGTATCAGAAAGATTAGGATGATGTTTCCAGATAATGCCATTAGGAAAATCACAAAAATAATCATACACAGGAGAGCTGAGTGCTTGAATTGAGTGAATAATCCCACCAGGATGAAATCTGACCATCCAGTGTGGTTAAATATCCATGTGGTATTGTCCATGCTGTTTCACCTAGACCACCAAGAACAGCTTTGAGGTTAATAGTCAGTCATGGAATATTACCATTTGAAATAATATTTAGTGAATATGTATGTGTTTGTGACACAAATGTAATTGGGTTAACAATAAAAGTATGATGGTTCTGTGGATTTGGGGATTATGAATTATTTGTAATTAAACTATCTGTCAGAGAATGAAAAATTCAAAACGGTATGTCAAAATAATTAGTAAACTGTTTTAAGGTTGCTATAGTTCAAGAGCTTTCGATTTTTGAATGATGGTGTTACCAGTGATTATGGACATTTACTGCCCTATGAAAACCAAAAAATTAAATCTCTGCAAATCCCTTATTTTTAGAAATTTTTGTCATAGAAATTATAATTAAGTACCCTCACTGCTTAATGATCAAATGGGAACCTTAAGAGTTCTTGGAGATGTTTTCCATGAAGGCGTATTTAGAAAGTGCAGAAACAGAATCTGGAGGATAATCCTTACCAAATATTTAGTCCTCTATCGCCTATAGAAGCAGGCCAATATGTGAAACTTTGTGGTTTTGCAGCGTGAACCATGCATCCCGGGAGAATATGACAGTCCTCATCAACAAGTAACACATTTGATATCCTAAGGGAACCATAAAACTGCCAATGCTCTGAGAAATTACTGTGGTGATGGGTACTTCTTATTTTCTATCATTCTTTTGTCCACTCCACATAAAAGGAGAGTAGCATTAATAATTGATTCCAGGTATGATGATGATTAAATGAGTTAAAAATAATGAAAGGTTTCAGTATTATCAGTTAGCAGAATAAGCCTAAGAAACTGTTTAAAAAGATATCTATGAAAATTATTTTTAAAAATATATGTAAGTGATGGTTATTTCTATTGGCATATTATGATATGAAATAAATTAATTGCTCAGTTTTAGTATATAATTTAAACTTACATTATTTTGTGTATAATCATTATATATAATTATGTATAATATAAATAATTTGAATTTGATCTTCTATAGTCCCAATACATACCATATGTATAGATATATAGAGAGAAACATATAAACATACATATATATCAATATTTTAATATATATTTACTCCTTATGTGTGTATATAGAGACATATATGTATATATTGTAATACTATAAAATAATATAACATATATCATATAGTCCCATAAAATTTATATAAATATATATAGATTATAAGTATTTATAGAAATTTACTATAAATATAGAATATATAAATTATTCTTATTTTGACCCCAGTAAAGCAAATAAATTAAGAAGCCATCTTACTTCTGTCTAGCTTCTGCCTGTTTTTCCAGCTTCATCTCCTTAAATCTAATATTTGTTGTAAATATCAAGAAGAAGAACTAGTATTAGGCCACTGTCAGATATAAGACAAAGCTTTATGTTTTTAAAGCATCATCTGTCTTATTTCTTTCAACAATTATAATATGGAAACTGAGATGCATAGAGGAAAACTAAACAATGCTAAGATGCTTCTACCTCCAATTCAATGTTTTCTTTTCTGTCTTGCTGCTTACAATTAGCATCTGAAGCTCATTCGAAAGCAATTTTAACTTGATCAGACTAAGGAGATCAGTTTCAGTCTATTCAGGGAGAAGTATTATATAAAAGTGATTTAACATAGAATTTTTAAATAGCTACAAAATAGATTAAAAAGAACAATAGAAGCAAAATACTTCTGAACTTTCTGAAGAGAATCAGGAATAAATTCTTATACATGTTTATCCTACAAAGACAACTAAGCAACTTTTCAATTTTTAACATGTTAAATGCTAGATTTAAAAAGTTCTTACCATCACGAAGGAAATATTGGATTCTTTTTCTGGGAAGAGTTTAGAAGTAGTTATGATGCAGAAGTATTACAGGAAGAATTTCCACAGTTCAAACGTATTTTATATACAGAATATTCCAAAGACAAATAATGAATTTTCAGTTGCGAACAGTCATAAATTCTGGGTGCTCTGAGCTAGTTAACAACACTGAAAATTAATATGTTGCCTTAATATAAATATATGATAAATCGGGGAAACTTTGCATTAAAATAGGTATAATATTTTTGTCAAAATCCACCCCCAAAGTTAGAGGAAAACTTTCTCTGCAAAATAAAAAATCAATTCAGTAAACATAAGTAGTGTAAAGTGAGTCTATAATTTCAGTCAAAGTGAAGTAACATCAGTGCAATGATTAGTACATAATCAGACCTAGAAACTGCTGAGAGAATTGGCAGATCTGTGGGTAGGTTAGGACAAAGACAAATCTCTGTCTTATTTTGGTAAGTGAGGTTTACTGTGAACAAGCCATGCTTCAGAACTGTCCACTAGGGTCACAAGACAAAGAGACACAGAACCAAACAATGAATTGACTTCCCTCTATATGATAGCTTTTAAAAATTCAGTTGTCAAGTTTTATGGAATTATTTAACTTGGAACAGAATTAACAGAGGTCATAGAATAATATCAAATCAATAGCTGAAATAAGAGCACCCCAACATTGTTTGGTGCTTTTCATATTTGTTTTTCCACAAGAGTCTAAGTTGTACTTACTGTTTCCTTTCACAGATTAAAAAAGTCAGATTCCCAGGGCATGTGCCTGACATCACACAACCAAACTGAGGGGAGACTTGTGTCTCAGCTCAAGTATGGGGCTCAGAGCACGTAACACTACCTTTCTTTTGTGGAGACAAGGTCTTCTCTCAGTATGCCACAATTTGAGTTTTTGTCTTTTGTTAGTTTCATCTGGGAAACATAAACACGATTGAGTCATTAGTTTTAGTATGTTAACAGCAGGAACAATCCCCTTTCAAGGGAAAAGCAGTTTCTTTTTTTCTCTAAAACTTCAGTATCATGAAAAATTTCTGCATTCAATAAAATAGAGGAATGAGTATTATTCCTGTCGATATAAGATCAGAAATAAAAAACCCATTTGCTAATAGGTTGCAGCAATTGCTATTATAAAACATACAAGAAAAATGCATTTGCCTTTTTCCATAAAGATAATAGGGAAAATGTAAAGGAAATATGAGAATTAATAGAATGTGTCAGAGCAGAACAAACTAAAAACAATAATTACCTCTTTTTCCTGTGGTTATTTCTGCCTACCTATTGAACTTCAACTTCAGATGATGTCAAGACTCTCATCCATGGGTGAATGGAGTGTGGCTACAATTAATTGTGTAAAAGAAGTTGGAGAGTGACATCATCCCTGGTGTTACTGTCCCATTAGGGGAA
>RJWH01008306.1:0-31797 GCA_004363575.1 Solenodon paradoxus
CTCTCTTCCTGCCTGTCTCTTTCTCTGCTCACCTTCATTCCTGCCTGCACCTTTCCTCTAAAGAAAATAATAAACTAGGCATGGTAAGAGATGAACAACAAGTAAGAATAAAAGAGAACGATTATAATAGACTGGAGTAGAATAAAAGAATAGAGAATAAAAGAAAAGAGACATGCAAATCAAAACCACAATGAGATGTCCCCTCGCATCAGGAGGAATGGCCTCTAACAAAAAGACTACAAACAACACATGTAGGATGGGTGTGGAGAAAAAGGAACCCTCCTTCACTGCTGGTGGGAAGGTGAATTACTACAGCCTCTCTGGAAAACAGTATGGAGAGTCCTCAAAAAATAAATAAAGGTGGAGCTACCATTTCATCCAGCACACCCACTTCTAGGCAAACTCCCAGACGGTATAAAATCTCCAATCAGAAAAATATCTGCACCCCTGTGTCCACAGCAGCACGGCTCACAATATACAAGTCATGGAAACAACCTAAATGCCCATCAACAGATGACTAGTTAAAGAAGCTACAGCACAGATTCAACGAAATTCTAGGCCATTAAAAAAGATCAAATTGGCGCCCCCTGCTGGAGCCGAGGTTCAGCTCAGTCCACACACATCCCAAGGACCCGGGTTTATGTCCCAGACCAGGGAGAACAACCAAGATGAAAAACAACAGAGCAATTTTTTTTTAAAGGTGAAACTGCCCTTTACAACAATCTGTGTGGAACTAGAGGATCTTGTTAAGCAAAATAAACCAGAAACACAGATGCTCAGTGCGGTTTCACTCACATATGGAATAAAGAGAAGAACAGAGAAATCCCCATAAAATTCACAAGACCAGGTAAGCAGAGGGGTGCGAGGGGACTGCATCCAGAGAAGGACGGCATTCAGGTAGCGACGGTGGGTACGGGGATGCTGGTGGCGGGCCCGGGGTGATGTGCAGCCAGAGTGAGGAGTAAATTCATGTAGCAATCATATACGTCCTATAGAATATGTAAATCATAGAGCCAAGTAAACAAAAGAAATAATTCAATATTTTTCAAAAAATAAATACATTAAGAAAAAAAGTTATGCAAAGAAAAAAAAGTTATGCAAAGGTGGTCTCTATCTCTTATCTCTCTCAAAAAACTCGTATTGTCAGTAACAGATTTTATGCAAAGAAAAAAAAGTTATGCAAAGGTGGTCTCTATCTCCTATCTCTCTCAAAAAACTCGTATTGTCAGTAACAGATTTCAACATGGTTGACCACAGGTAACAGGAAAAGTCGAGCCAGGGATAAGGAGTAACCGTCATGATGATAATAGCCTTGGAGTGTCCTGGTGACTTAGCGGTTGGGTCCGCGCTCTCTCACTGGCAGAGCCCCCATACAAGCCAATGACCCAGGTTCAAGACCCGGCTGGGGAGAACAGCCAAGATGAACAATTAAGTAAAACAAATAAAGCGCTTCTTCCTCCTCTCTCTTCCTGCCTACTCACCTTTATTCCTGCCAGCAAATTTGCTTTACACAGACAAATATACAAATAAGGAAACAGTATGTCCCCAGCAGTAGCAAATAACCTCCATCAGACACAGGGACCTTAGTGAGATCATTAGGAAGTAGCGAGTTTCAGGAATGTATTACCTTTGTACACATCATGTAATTGTCCATCTCTTGGGTTTACAATTTAATAACAGCTTGTTTAACAACCCATTGGCCCCTCACCTGAACATTTTCCAATTGGCTCTGGCAACACAGTAGCGCAGACGCTGGTATGAATCCTCTAGTACCACCTCCATTTTCTCCCTTTTACAAATGGGGAATCCGAGGCACAGGGGGGTGGGATGGGGTGCAGCTCATTGCACAGAGGTCATTTATTGCTTCAGCAGACCTGTGCCAGACATTGCAGCCACTGTGGAACAAGGTGGTGGCAGGCCCTAGCTTGGGGAGCACATGATCTGAGGGAGGAGGCATGTGAGTGATTGAAACACACAAACATGTAACTCTGTAGCAACAGGCACCAGGCTGGAGGTGGAGGAGACATTTTGTTGCAATGTGAAGGGGATGATAATAAGCCGTGAATGGAGATGGCTGGTGGATAGATTTTATTACTAGAGCAAGTTCTGGTTCAAGGCAACTGAACAGGGGCCACTGAAGGTTGGTGGACCCTGCCCCGCTGGCTGCAGCAGCTTGTCACATGACCCCCTTTGCCCGATATCTCACTGCTCATCGCTTCCTAATTACCCCCGTGATGTCAATCCCTAGGCATCTGGCCTGGGCCTCCACGACCAGCCCTCCCCTCCCAGGCTGTTGGCAAATTCAACCATGCCCGGATGGCTTTGGAGAAACTGACTTCTTCCCTCGTCTCCTGCACCACCTGAAACACACTTTGGAAGTTGGGTGGGAGGGGGGTATTATTTATGCAAAAGTCCGAAGGCTCGATCCATTAATTTAATAATGCAAAAATTTGTGCCACCTCTTTGGAAACAGTATGGAGATTCCTCAAAAGAATGCAAATGGAAATACCATTCAATATCCAGCAATCCTACTTCTGGGCATCTACCCAAGGGACACAAAAACACGAATCAGAAAAAAAAAAAATCTGTACCCCAGTGTTCATAGCAGCACAATTTCACAAGAGCCAAGACATGGAAACAATGTAAATACCCTTCGACAGATGGCGGGATTAAGAAGCTATGGAATTCTACGCAGCTATTAAAAAGATGAAATTGTGCCTTTTATGATGACCTGGATGGAATGAGAGAGGATCATACTCAACTTACATCAGCCAGAAAGAAAAAAGGTAAGTACCAGATGGTTTAATTCATAGGTGGACAGAAAGAAACAAAAAGACAAATGTCAACAAAATTCACAGGATGCAAGATGGTGGCTACCAGGGGCTGGGAGAAGGGAGGCAAGGAAGGGGGAAACGAAGAGGGGGATCCAGGAGATAGTAAAGGGCGCTGAGACTCTGGTGGGTATGGTGTGAAATGCACCCAGGCTGAAGTTGGAATTCAATATCCTAAAAAGCATATATTTGGTTTGTCCTGGTGGCTCAGGCATTAAGTCAGCTCCTGTGCCACAGTCCAGGTTAGGCCCACAGACCCCAGTTCAAGATCCAGGGTCAGGAAGAGCAAAGAGAATGAACTAAATAAACAAATGCTTGCTCCTCCCTCTTCCTGCCTGCCTGCCTACATGCCTTCATCTCCTAATGCTTCCTGCCTCTAAAAAACAAAACAAAACAAAAAATCGGCAACACAAAATAATAAGACTTAAAAAAAAAAAAAAAACTGCAGGCTTTTTTTTTATTATTGCAGGGAATGCATAAACGTGTAAAGCACTAAATGCATGAGTGAGGCCCCGGGATCCAGGGACACAGATGAACTCTGAACATATGAATGGCACTGTCTGCTGGGGTTTTCTGTGAAGCAGGCCAAGTTCTCAGCCTGCCCTGCCCAGCCCCGTAGCTGCTTCTTCTGTGTATCCCACATGGATGCTGATATATAAGGAGCCATCGCACACAGGAAACATGTAAGGTTATGATCCACTGTTCCTTCAATACAAATTGTTTAAAAGGCTTGATAAGTAAAACATAATGGTAATAAATGGTACAATAAATAATACCGATTTCTTGAGGGACCACCATACTATTTCCCACTTCGTCTGCACCATTTTACATTCCCACCAAAAGTGCATAAAGGTTCTCATTTCTCCTGCGAGAAACCTCTACACGTATTTCATTTTAATTCATTTTCATTTCACATTTCATTTGAATAACCACAGGTGGCTACTGGCCCTTGCGGGGGACAGCAGAGGCTTAGAAAATAAAAATAGACTCCTTGCCAACGCCTACAGGTCACGTGTGGTCTAGTCCTGCTGGTCTCTCTGAGTGCTTTCCCTGCCCCAGGCCACAGCCACATTGCCTCCTTTCTGTCTCTCGCATGCCCACTCAGTCCTGCCACAGGGCCTTTGCATCTGCTCTTCGGGTTGGGCCACCTTCACCCTCCTAGAACTGACTTCTTTAGGTCTCAACTCCCTGGAAATACCTTCTCTGACCTCCCACTGGATATCACTCCCTTCTCCTCAAACCATATTTCTTACTACATTTTCTTATAACGCACATCATTCTCAAAATGATCTCAGGTGCTTGGTGACTGTCTGCCTAAGAGGGGAGCTTTGGGAGCAATGATGTCTGCTCCATGCACCACACTGGTTCAGTATCACATGACCAGTTAAACAGAGGAGAGGCAAAGGAAGGACTCTGGAGCAGTTCCCAGTCTCCAAAAATAAAATGTTTAAAGCAAAGGTACAAGCAGGAATGAAGGCGAACAGACGCAGGCAGGCAGGAAGAGAGAGGAGGAAGCAGCATTTTTATATCTGCTTACTTAGTTGTTTACCCTGGTTGTTTGCCCAAGACAGGAACCCAGGTCCTTGGGACGCATGTGGATTGCGTTCGGCTGGAGGGAGGCAGCAGACCCAACTACTACTCCACCAGGTTGCACCCCAATACCCAGTTTTTAACCAGTGATTCAAGAATTCATCTGCGAAGTCCCAATTGCGAGAGAGCCCCAAACACCATGAATAATGGCATGCAAAATTATGAGAATTTATGCATGGGTGCATATTCTAATATTTTACCTGGACCCCAAAAGAATGAAGAAGCTCTAATAGGAGGATGGGATTAAGCCACCAACGTCTGTGTAGGTGTTTATGGGGTTTGCATACCACTTCATTCTAACAAAGACCCCAGGGACCAAAATTGGAACCTTGATCTTTTGTCCCTAAATCTGATATTCCTGAGTCCAAAGAATCACCTTGACCACCTCCAGGGTTCATGCAGTTCTGTGAGGTACATTCCTTCAGCTTGGGGCAGGGGGGGAATAGCAAGAGCAAGGCCCTCCCCCCACCCCCCTCCCCTCAGCCCTGCCGCCAGGGACACCAGAGAGATTTTCTTAAAGAACCAGCAGCAGCTCGGCTGTGTTCTCGTGTCTAAATGAAGAAGCTACACACAGTTCCTTAACTCTTTCCACCTACACGAGGTGGTGTGGGAAAAGCACTGGGCTCTTTGACACTATGTAGAGTTCATACCTTGACTGCTGTGGGTGTTACTATCATCACAATTAACCATCTGTTTGTGGGGCCCCCAGGGCTGAAACTCAATGGCAGGAAGTAATATATAAAAAGCAGGACAATTATCAAGGACCCACAACGAGATGATGGCGGGTGGTGCCTTCTGGGAAGGCCCATGGGAGGGCAGGAAGGGGCTGATTTCCTGGGCTGGGACTACAGCTGAGGGTCACCCAAGGGTCCCAAAGAGGCATCAGCAAAGGCCTAAGAAAAACTTCCCAAACACATAAGCCTTCCGGTCTAGACAATGCGAAGAAAAATCATCCAATATTTGCAGACATGACTTTTCAACTTTAGGCTGAATCTCAAGACCCACCTGAGGATGATTTCATTCTTCTACGCAGGACATGGCAAATGTTTTCTGCAAAAGGTCATGAAGCAAATACTCGGGTCTCCGGTCGGTTGAGTCTGTGGTTCTCATGTGACAGTGGACCCAGAGAAGCCATATGGGGCATGGGAGGGACTGTGTCCAACAAAACTTTATTTACAAAGATGGGGACCAAGCGGGAACCACCCCCCATACTGGGGAAAGAGACCTGGGATTGGTTTACTATTTCTCTGAGGAACTAGGCTCTGGAAAGCCAGATGTCAACATTTTTATCCAGTAGAAAAGGTAAGTTCTCAAAGATGACAGTTTCTTTATTTTTAAATAGGTTTATGATTTCTTTGGTTTACGTGGTCTGTGTATTTCACACCACACCCACCGCCAGAGTCCCAGTGCCCTAGGCCACCATCTTGTCCCTCCTTCCTTCCCTCCTCTCCCACAGTCGTCACCGCTTTGCCCTGCAAACTTTGTGAGATTTGTCCATTTTGTTTCTTTATATTCCACATATGAGCGAGATTATCCCGTGTTTCTCTTTTTCACTTTCTGGCTTATTTCACTTAACATGATCCCCTCCAGTTCCATGCAGGTTAGTGTAAAAGGCACAATTTCATTTATTTTTTTTAAAAGGAAAGGAACAGGCAAGAATGAAGGCAAGCAGGCAGGCAGGCAGGAAGAGAAGGAAGAAGCACTTCATTTTTATTTAGTCGTTCACACTGATTCTCCCTGGACCCAGTTCAATAACCTGGACCCTTGGGATATACACAGACCGCTCTTTGAGGAGGACAAACTAACCGCTAGTCCATCAGGGCGCACCTTATTTATCGTTACTTAGCTGTTTATCTTGGTCATTCCTCCCACCCCAGGACGTGATCCAGTCCTTGGGATGCACGTGGACTGCACTCGGCTGGAAGCTGCAGACCTAACAGTACTCCACCAGGGCAGGCCAATTTCACCTTTTTGACAGCTGCGTAGAATTCCACTGAGTATATAGACACCCAGCATCTGAGTCCAGCCAAAGATGACAGTGTTTTGTTTTTGCTTTTGTTTTGTTTTAAGGAAAGGTACAGGCAGGAATGAAAGTGAGCAGAGGCAGGCAGGAAGAGAGAGGAGGAGGAAGCATTTGATTTCTTTTATTTAGTTGTTCATCTTAGCTGCTCCCACCAGTCTGAGGACACAGACTCGGGACCTTGGGAGGCACATGGATTGCGCCCAACCACTATCCAGCAGGATGCCCCCAAAGGTGACAGTTTTTTGCCACCGAAGGACACTCAGAAGCCCCTCTCTAACTCTGCTTCTTATTTCAGTGACTAGAAATGCTCTCCCTTTGCCATCCTGACAAATCCCTCTCCAAAGGGTTAAAAGAAATGTGCTGAGGTGTTCTTTCACTATTGCTTTCAGCAGGAAAGTCCAGTTTTTAACTTATGAAGACTATATACTTTGATAGCGATAAGCACCCCCCTTCACCTCCCCCCCGCCAAACTTTCCCCACTCTGTTTCCAAGTACTTTATCTTATTTAATAGAAAGGCCACTAGGGTGGCCCCCGGCCTCTGTCCCAGGCTGAATTATGAAACCCATGTGCTGAGCAAGATGGAGAAACAAACAAATACAAACCAGCCCAGGTGTGCCCTCATAGCCCAGGGGATAATGCAGGGGATGCAGTCCACACACATCCCAAGGATCCAGGTTCAAGACCCAGGCCCAGAGACAACAGCCAAGATGAACAACTAAATAAAATAAATAAAGCACTTCTTCCTCCTCTCTCTTCCTGCCTGTCTACTTGCTTTCATTCCTGCCTGCACCTTTGCTTAAAAACAACCAAACAAACAAAACTCTGATGGAGGATGGGGCTAACTTTTCTCATCCTTTGTCCTGCCCCTTTTCATAGATACTAAATGCGTCCCAGAAGTGCAGTCCCAGAGGGCCAACACCTTCAGACTATTCCTGCCAGAGAGAATGACAATCTTTTAAAAAAAGAGCCAATACTACCTAAGTGCCCAACACCAGATGAATGGATCAAGAAGATGTGGTGCATATACACAACGGAATTCTACACAGCCCTGAGAAGAGATGAAAGTCTGTCATTTGAATCAACATGGATGGAACTAAAGGGGATGAATCTAAGTGAAATAAGTCAGAAGAAGAAAGACACCAGATGACCTCACTCATGGGTGGAATGTGGACAAAACAGAGGAAGAGATGAAACAAAACCAACCACTGGACACTTGTGATAGAACTGAGGTGACCATTAGGAAATGGGGGAGCGCAAGTGGTGGGGGGGCCCACTGGACACTGGGGAAGAACACTTGGTGATGTGGTGGAGGGCAGGGTGTGCTGACATGTATCTGAGGAATGCGGATACTGTACCTATGGGGACCCTATGCATACAAGTTTATTTTAATGAGTAAAGTCAAAGTTACTGTAATAAAAAGAAAGTTTTGTTTTTTAAAAAGAAAGAAACAATAATCTGAGAGTTGTGGACATCTGCTCCCAGAACAGGTGCATGCTGGCGGGTGGGGGCTGTCCGGTCACCCAGACCTTCCCCAGGACAGCAAGCACCAGTTTTTCCCGCTCCAACATAACTGCTCCTCGTCTGTCCATCTCTCACTCCAAGCTGCCTTGGGCTCCACACTCCTAATGCTCCCCTAAAATTTCCCAAAGCCCACAGCCTCCAATTTACACTCACAGAAACTGCCAATGCCTTCCTGAAACTTTTACCTTGAGTGGTTTTTTATACCATGATGAGAAGATTGAAAACTCATTTTTGTTAAATGCTGGATTGGGAAGGAAGTAGCTATGTCAGAACCCTCTGCCAGGAACCTCTAAATTAAGTTTGATTCCGCCTGGCTAAATGACACTGTCCTTGGAGAGAGACTTATTTAAGGGACGTCTGAGCAAAGGAGGCCAGTGCAATTGGCCCCCCTATTTCTATTTCTAAGAATTACCCTGCAGACAAGACAGCACATGTGCACAAAGATACCTGGGTAGGGCTATTCTTCACCTTGCAGGGTATTAATCAGTTGAGTTGATAACAGAATAAGACTGGAAACAACCTCAGGGGATACAGCAGGAGACAGCCTCACTAAATTACTGTGGATCCAGGCAGTGGAATAGTATGCAACAATCAAAAAGGAGTTGGCTGTACACATCCTGGTGTTGGCACCACTTCCAAGAGAGCATTAGTTGAAAAAGGCAAGGGACAAAGCAGCATCTAAAGAAAGAGACCTACAGAGTGGAAATGCAAAACAGGAGTTATTTTGGAAAGCAGGTGGGTGCTATTTGTAAAATTAAATATATACTTCTTATCTTACCATATAACCTCATGAAATGAAAACATATGCTCACACCAAGACATGTAGATGAATGATTACGGTGGCTATATTTGCCACCACAATCACCCCCAAACCAGAAACAACACAAATGACCCTCAACTGGTGAGTGGAGAAAACTCACATATCCATACAACAGACACTCCTGAGCAACCAAAAAGCATTAAGTGCTAACAGCCACAATAACTCCTAGGAATTTCAAATGCATAATATTCAGTATAAAAAGTGAGTCTCAGCTGTTTTTCCCTGGTGGAGTAGTGGTTAGGTCCAGTGCCTCCCAGCAAGCACAGTCCACATACATCCCAAGGACCCAGGTTTGCATCCTGGGGCCAGGATGGGTGGGAACAGTCAAGACGAACAACTGAATAAAAATTAAATAATAAGTGCTTCTTCTCCCTCTCTCTCCTGCCTGCCTGCCTACTTGCCTTCACCCCTGCCTGTACCTTTTCTTCAAAAAAAAAAAAAGGCTATAGACTAAGTGATTTCATTTCTATGACATATGACATCCTGAAAAAAGCAACATTTTAGGGAGAGAAGACACAAGGGCTGAAACTGGGAAGGCAAAGACAGCAAAGAGGGGAATGTGAGGAGTCCCAGAACCATCCTATGTCTCAGCTATGGTGGGGGTTACATGGGTATGTGTTTCAGTCAGAAAGCACAGAACTTTACACCAAAAAGGGTGAAATCTGTTATATGTCAATTAAAGCTTAAATCAGAGGGAAAAGAAAAGGACAGGATGGGAACACATCTGGAAGGGACTCAAGAAGTGTGCCCAATGACTCCCTGCGGGAAAATGAGGATGGGGTGGAGGATGGCTCTCGGCATGCTTTCCTATCCATACGATCTGATGTTTATGATTTGCTATGGAAGTGCACTACTCTTTTTAACTGACAGCCATTTTGGGAAAAAAAAATAATGGAAAGGTACAGGTAGGAATTAAGGTGAGCTGGAAGGCAGGAAGAGAAAAGAGGAAGAAGAATTTTTCATTTTATTTTTATGTGCTTGTTCACACTGGCTGCACATGCCCCACTGCACCCCCCAACCCAGGATGCAAACCCAGCTCCTTCGATGCATGTGGACTGCATTAGCTCCTTCGGAGGTGGTAGACCTAACCACAACTTCACCAGGGCATGCCTGAAAAAACATTTTTAAAAAGCCCGTGCTAGACGATGTAGGGGTTAAAACAGAACACCCCAATTCTCTCAGAATTTGTCTCTTGTGCATGCCCCACTCTGGCATGAAGAGCCAAAGACAGTACAGGACACCCTACAGACAAAGGGGATGTTTTTCTTCTTCTAACCCTGTATCCCTTTCCTTAATCAAAGGAGCCATCTGCCATCACCTGGTCTCCACCCTTCTCCTAATCCACAAATAGTCCTTTGTCCTTATTTTCTAAAAGAATGCCATTTGGGAAGGTCTTAATCTAAAAGTTAGTTTATCTATAAATAGCCCTAAGGAATCTATCTCCAGGCCACTGGTGACCCTCCTCTCCCTCACACCCCAGGCCCACTTGTCAGCACTCAGCTCCAGATATAAATGCAGGGTGGTCCCAGCTATCTCAGATTTTACCAATATGCAAATCCTCAATATGTGTGTCATTTAATTTGGACTTTTCTCTTACTAATCATGCCATCTAACCTGTGAAGAACCTCAGAGAAGTGGAAAAACATTTCTTGTGACCACCCCCCACCACAACAAATAAATGTGATCGACTGATTATACAATTCTAACCTCAAATATTCCAGTTAATACAGGTATGATGGAGAGGTGGTTTTTGTTTTTTTTTTAATAGATTCTCTTAAGATCATTTTGCCTCATTTATAAAGCCAACTCAAATATATACACCAAGTGTGACTATCAGGTGTGATCCTAGATTGGACAGGGACCAGGAAAAAATATATTGATTAAAAAAAAAAATGGATGAGGACCACTTATATAAGATTTCGAGGTATCAGTGTTAATTTCCTGATTTTGATTATTGTGCTGGGGTTGTGTGACAAAGCTTTCCTGTTCTTAGAAAATGCCCATGAAAATTTAAGCATAAAGGCATCATATACCCGCACCTGATTTTGAAAGTTCAGAAAAAACTTTAATACGTACATAAAGCATATTTAATGTGCTAAGATGTATCTATTAGAGAGGTCAAATTGGGTAAAATGGACACAATCAATGAATCTAGAGGTACAATTCTTGCAATTTTTCAATCTTCAAAACTACAGCAAAACTAAAAAATTACCAATTCATCTCAAATCAGGGCAAAAGCTGGAATAGTGAGAGACCAACATAGTCTGACATGCGCACAAAAAATACAATCACTCAACTCTCCTTTTGCCTTTTTAAATTCAGTTTCATTTTTCTTAAGAAGCTATATAGTAAAACAATCCCCTCCCCCACAAAAAACACAACCATTAAATGTTTCCAGAGCAAACCTAAGTTAATAACATTTCTTTCCAAAGCCTGTAGTTGTTTTTTTTTTAAATCTTAAGATTTATTATTCCAAAAATTACTGCTTTCCAGAAATTTCCAAACGGCACAGTTGCGTCATGCGGCTACAGACACATTTACCAAGTGCCCCGCGGCAGTCCCTGAAAGTGTGAATTTTATAAACGCCTTAAAGTAATTTACTTTGTTTCCATTCAAAGACTTTCTCTTCCACGCCCGCCCCCAGACCCCGCTGGCAGAGGTTGTGACTCTCCCGAGCCCCTGGGGCGCTGGCAGCAGGTAGTCGGGAAAATTCCTCCTCTAGGAGCCGGGTAAATGATTTAATGACGAGTTAGGAAGATAAGAAGGCTGAACTGACAGCCGAGTGGTCAGCAGACATCCTTTCGAGTCTGCAAGGGTCAAGAAGCGGCGACCACAAGGGCGCCTGTCCTTGCAGCGGGGACTCTCCCCTTTTCCTCCCCTGACAAGGCCACCCACAGGAGCGCGAATAGATTCGCTTGCTGGGCCTGTTTGGACTCATGTTGCGGAGCTTTTCCAAGACATACGGCGCACGCAGGCCTCCAAGGGAACGGAGTCCACAAGCGGGTGGGGTGGTTGGCGCGCTCCCCGCCAAGGGGGCATCAGGATTGGTCAGTTCCGGGCGAGTGCGTGTGTGAGCGCGGGAGTGTGTGTGTGTGTGTGCGTGTGTGTGTGTGTGTGCGTGCGTGTGTGCGTGTGTGTGTGTGCGTGCGTGCGTGTGTGTGTGCCTGTGTGTCTCGAGTCCCCGCCCCCCGCGAACCAGCGGCACCCGCGCACCTCAAAGCCCACAGCGCACTCCGCTCCGTGGAATCCAGGCCGGGCAGTATCAGCGACCGCAGAGCCGCCCTCGCGTTCAGCCAATGGGCGGGCGTGCTGCCGGGGCCCTGGCCCCGCCCCCGAGCGCGAGGGGCTCTGTTCGCCCCAGCCGCCCTGGGGCCGTGACCGCCGCCGGGCGGTTCGCGCGCCGGGACGTGGGCCTCTGGAGGGTGCAAGACCCTGCAGGGCGGGCCTGCGAAGGATGGAACTTGGGGGGAAGTTAAAGAAAATGAGGAACCGAGTGCGGGTGGCCTCCAACAACCAGTCACCGAGCGGCATGAGCCGCGCGGGGAGCTGGGCGGGTGCCCGGGAGGAGATCGGGTCACCGCGTGGCAGCCCCAGGGACGGCCGAGGGGCCTCCAGGCCACAGGCCTCACTCGGGAGGGGCCCAGAGAGGGGCAGTGGCTCACCAGGGCCACACAGCAACATTCTCTAAATTTGGGGCACGCGGGTATGAGAGGGGCAGTGATCCCTTGGACCCTGCCACCCACGTTCCACCCACCACTCCCCTAGAAAACCAAGAACCATACTCATAAGTTAGACTGCATCTTAAGAAAATCTACAGGTTGCTTTTGGTGGGTGCCCTCCCCTGAATGTTCCCCGTGACGTCAACTCTGTTCCATATGTATTTGCAATTCCAGTAAAGTGAGGCAGCCAAAGGTCATTATCTTATTTAACCTTCCCGCCCCCACCACAAACACACATGACGTTGGCAGAATGCACCCTTCACCCAATATAATTTAAGACTTTATCAATCCTATTGTACAACCACCTCCATTACAGATGGGAAAACAGAGGCACTGACAGGCTATTTTGCTCAGGCAAGATCAACTAGCAAGCAGCATGGCCAAGAAAACTCAAACCCAAACCCAGTCCTCTCAAAAAGGCTGAAATTGGGTGTAGCACCATGGAGTTAAACTGCAGGATTTATTCACCTGTTCCCCGCACCCTGGTTCACCTGGATCCTGCCTCACCTAGGCATGGGGATGCAGAAATACACAGAGCCACAGTCTCTGCTCTGGTGGATGCACAAAAGAGACAGGTAAGCCTCCTATAGGGGAGGGTCCTGTGCGTCTTATTACCGCATCCCAGAGCCATGCACAGAGTAGGTGCACAAAAAAGCTCACAGGGAAAAAAGAAAAAAGGTGGAGGGGTTAAGTGATTGGCTTTATCCCAGCAGGAGAAGGTCAGTATGTGCAAGAGCATGATTCATCAGGGTCTCCTTCAGAGAACTATAAACAGTGCAGGGTTGATGAAGGGCAAAGTGCATGGGTAGGGGAGTGGGAGATCAGGCCAGGATCAGGATAAAGAGCCAAAGGGACTCAGATAGAGAGAGGGGCAAGAGAAGCGAAGTTGGCATAAAGGATACCACCAGATTCACATCTGGGGGTCAATTTTCTGGCTCTCTGGTGGAGGGCTGAGGAAGGCAGGGCCAGAGAGAACAGGGAGGAAGAGACAAACTTCTGAGGCTATCAGGGAGGTGGAATCATCAGCTTTTATCACTTGGATGGTTCCCAAGTTTCCACCCTGGGCAGCTGGACAAGACTCAGGTGAGGAACAACAGACAAGGAAGCTAAGCGCTTATTCTTGGACAACCTGGGTTCCAGGTGTGGAGTCCCGGATGAGAGGGCTTCTGCAAACAGTAGCTATGACAGCCCCCCACCTCAGCCTACTCCTGAAATCCATTTTTGCAAAGGTGCCAGGGTCCCTATTTTTGGGGACATTTTAAAAGTTGTCCAACATTTATGTATGTCACACCTATTTTCGGCAATTAACAATAACAGCAGCTTTTTTTTAAAAAAAAAAAAAAAAAAAAAAAAAAGGTGCTGACTTTCTGCGTATGTCTGCTTCTTGAGCCAACGTAGATTTGCAGGCTCTTTAGAGATGAATGATGTCAAGAGAACACCGTTTATAAAACGGAGACATAGCTATTCACAGGGGCAAATTCAGAACCTTGATTCCTTGCAAAAGGGAATGAGTAAACAAACATCTTTTCATTTTAAAAATAAACTAAGCCCTTAAATCTGTCCATGACGTTATCTTAATTTCTCAAAATTAGTGCCAATGCTATCTTTATCATTTAAATGAGTTTTCACTGATATCTCTATTTGCATTCTTGATTATATATATACAGTTTTATCCCCACCCCACCCTTTTTGTTTTTGCTGTTGTTAAGGAAAGGTACACGAATGAAGGCAAGTAGGCAGGCAGGAAGAGAAAGGAGAAAGAAGCACTTTATTTGTATTCAGTTGTACATCTTGGTGTTTCTCCCTGGCCCGGGATGCAAACCCCAGTCCTTGGGAAGTACACGGACTGTGCTTCAACCAGAAGCAGGTGACCAAGCCACTACTCCACCAGGACACACCCTCTCTTTTTCTTCTTGACACTTATTTATCTATTCTTTTGTCTAAAACAGCCCTGCCCAATATACTTTTTTGATGGAAAAAGTTCTTTTTCTGTGCTGTCCCATTCAGTAGTCACTAGTCATTAAATGCTGAAGATTTTGCTCGTGTGTTGACTCAGAAAGTGAGTAACATTTCCCCTGCCTCCCTCTACCCTATCAGACATTGAAGTTCTAGGCTCTTGAATTTGTCCGTTTCATTTGTTTTCTAATCACTTGCCTCCTGCTAATTGTTTCCTTCTTCCCATGCAAGTTTGTTTCATTCGCACTGTCTTCATGTTTCATTCACTGTCTCACTTTTGTGAGCTCTCCATGAAAGCATTTAAGCCTCTTCATGTATCCTTTCATTCCCATCCCCAAGCCGATGTGTGCAGCAGGAAGGACCAGTTACAAGATTTTTGTTTTGTTTTGTTTTGTTTTTCACCGTCACATGGTAAGAATCTGTCTTGCATGCTTGTTTGCTTAAGCTTTTAAAAATTAATTGCCAGTCACATTTGTGCCAGAGATTAGAAGCAGTGCAATGTCTGTGTTTGAGAATGTATGAGGTTGTTTGGGTTTTTGCTTTTTGAGATTTAACAGATGATTAATTTTTCCAATTATTCCAAGAGCACTTCTAAATGTGGCTTGTTTGCAGAGTACAAAGTTCAAGCCATATCTGGCACCACTATCTTATTAACCATATTATTCAAACTCCTTGTTACCTAATTAAGGCTTATCTACATGATCAGGGCTGTATTTCAGTCTCCCCAGAGGTTTCTCAGTTCTCCTTGTATTTCCTACAATTTGCTCGCTCAAGTTTGTGCAATGCCAGCTGACCCTCATTAAGGACTGTCCCTTCAAACAATGCAAAACCGCTCTCCTTTTCTCCCTGGTAATGCCTTTTGCCTTGAATTTTCTCGGGGCTGGGAGTGGGGGCGGGGGACACGTGCGCACACATCAAACCTCAGTGTCTGTGGGACTTGGGGCTGTCAGAGTTTGAATCTGTCACTGTGGAAGGTCTGAGTTGCAAGGAAGGTTTCTCCCAGGACTAGGTCAAGCATAAAAAGGTCCGCTCACATGACCGATGGTCTTTCAATAAGTACATAGTGGTCTTGAATGTGTCCAGGTCACACCAGCCACTTTCCCGGGAGTTGCTGTACCCACAAGCTAGCAGAGGTTACACACTGTCACAGGGACTAGAGAGCCCTTCAGCTCCCACGGGACAAAAGAAAACAGTAGAACATACACACTGTTTAATCAATGTCTGCAGAAGCACCATGAAGTAGCATCATTAAAAGTTAAACTGAAAACACACCTATGCGGGTGCACTCCGGTGCTGGGAATCATCTAAGAAGACAGGGAGCATTGCAACCCCTAAGTGAAGTCAGTTGAGGAGGAGGAAGGAGACTGGGGGTGGGGGGAGCCTCTTTCACCTGCATATTCCGATGGTTTCCCCACCAGGATCAACAGTGCCCACACCCTCACTCTCCAGCTGGCATTTATTCACTGCTGGACTATTTTCTGCATCAGAGGATGCCTGGGGAAACCTGGCCACCTTTCCAGACAGGCTCTGACTCGAAACTCTTACTTTCTTAAATAAAAAAAAGTATATAAGGCAGCAGAACACACCCTCTTGCCAGCCTCGCCATCATCTTTCTAGTTCTTGCCATCAACAGATCAGAGTCCCTACTGAGTGGCAGGTGTGGCCTTAACAAGCAGGTGAATAGAACGAAAAATGGATTTACCACCTCCTGGGGAGACAGACAGAAATAAGCCAGCTAGAGCCCAAGAACATTTAGTTACCAATCAAGAACATTTAGTTACCAACCCTCCTGCTACTCCCAGGGAGTTCACAGCCTGCAGGAACAGCCTGAGCTGTTAATTTCCTCAGCAGGTTCTTCTGTAAATACTAAGCGTTTCTTTCTTGCATGAAGTAGGCAGAGAGCCAAATGCCATCTTCTGGCTGAGCCCAGCACCTCGGTCCACCAGCTGCCCACTGAGCAGGCAGTCCTGGGATGGGCTCGGAGAAATTCTGCGCTGTCCACCTCTGTCCTCCTTTGGACCTGGGATCCATAGCTCCAGATCGCCCCGGTGTAGAGACCAAGAAATGATGCCGTCAAGCAGACCAGAGTCTCGGCAGCCATTTCTGGGTCATGTGACTCGGCTTTCTGTGCCTTGATTTCCCCATGTGTCTGGACATTGGAACAGCAACAGCACCTTGGGCTGTCTTGTGAAGCAGGTGCGATGATGAATGAAATGTACTCCGGAAAGCATCCAGTCCCTGGCAGAGCCCAAGACAGGGGTTTTCAAAGGCACCAGCAACAATTTCAGGCATCCTATTTCTCAGCCTCAAATTTCCTCCATAAATTGGTGATAAAATCTTTTGCATCCTGTGAGGGGGGTTTGAATGGGTTAAATAACTGCATTAAAAGCACACCCTCAAGACCCCTTCATTTTCCCCCCTTTTCTGGCTGCTGAGGGATGGGAGTGTGTAGCCCACTGTCCGTCTGTCCAGTCATTGGATGGCACCGCAGAGATGGAGTGAGAGAGAAGCTGCGGGGCGGAGGCACTGGCTTCAGTCAGAAGATGGCATTTGGTTCTCTGCCTGTTTTGTGCAAGAACGTATCTTGGGGAAACTGTATTCATCTCCTTTTTTCTTTGTTTTTTGGTTACTCTTCAAATTCTCCGTGATTGAGGAGCAGGTAGATTGGGACTTGGTGTCATGGTGACTCTATAAACGGGTGGCTGATCTTAGCAATCCTGTCTGTCACTGGGCTGCATTCAGATCAATAAATGCGAATATACAGATCACAGAAAATTCTTCCTTCGGACAATCTCTCCATGAGCCCTGCACTCAACTTCTTCACCCAAAGCCTAAAATAAATCTGTCCAGGGACCCACACTGGATATTGGAGGTGCTCTTCCCATAGCCCAAACTGGTCGTAAAATAACCAGACATGGCGCCCCCTGATAGCACAGTGGTTAGCTCAGCCGCCTCCAAAGGAACACAAGACCACATACCCCTGGGTTCAAGCCCTGGATCCAACAGGAGAAGCAAGGGGCAACCAGCGTCGATAAACTAAATCAAAAAGCTTGTTCCTTTCCACCTACTCACCTTTATTCCTATTTGCACTTTTCCTTTAAAAACAAGATAACTGCATCTGCTCATAATACCTAAATGGCGTTTGCAACCACTTGGAAGTTTCTAGAAGCAATCACCCACAGGAGCGGAATACTGGAGATTGAAAGGGGAAACACAAGATGCCCAATTTTCCCCTCAGAAATCAAGACTGACTCGGCTCCTAAGGAAACCACAACTGGAGGGTTATGGGGTGCGCTCCTCCCCAAAGCCTGTGATTATGGAGAAGTCGAGTGGGCGCTTGAGTGACAAATGAGTGAGATCCAAAGAAAGAGGTGCAGCTGAGTACACACACAGACACACACACACACACTCGCGCACGCACCGAGGAAAATCCGGATGGGGGAGCAAAGAGGTTGAGAAGAAAGCAATTCTCATGCAGAGCAATCTGGCTGAAATACGTGTCCACTCAGCTGTCTCCCCACCCTGGAAAGGGGAGTTGGCAAGGAGACCTTGGCCTTGGACATGGGAAGAGATTTATGATGCAGCCTTCCCCCTTCCCTTCCTGCCCTGGTACCCCGCGGATCACCACAGACATCTGCTTCTGGGAACTGGTCTAAAGACAACAATCCCCTCTGAGATCTCACTGAATTTTGTGCCACGAACCCTTGTGTGGCCTCCAGGAGGAACTGTGACTTTAGCTTTCCTGAGTATATTCCTAATCCCCTCTGGCCTGGGCCTAAGTGTCTCACTTTGAAATGTGAAGATCAAAGGTGATTATGGAATCTTGCTCCTCAAATAGACATCCCCCCTGAATTTCCTTCCTCGCTGTTTTCTTGGCAATCCTTGGCCCCCCACCCCCCACCCCTGGCTGCCCATTATTCACAAAGAGTTCCACAGGATGCAGAGATAAAAATTGAATGCATTTTCCTTAGCAACACCAACAAAAACAGCAAAAAGAAACCTTGGAAAATTAAATAGTAGATGCCCAAATAGAAACCTCACCTTAGAAAGACAGGACCTCCCCCCACATATGCATACACATGATGCACACATAACCTTGATATGGAGAGAGATGGAGATACATGCTGGCCACCAGAACCACAGACTCTCCAAGGGAAAAGCAGTGGTTGAACACAGGGAAGGACGCACCCTGGTGGTCCAGTGGTCTGGTGCACCCTGGGCGCAGTCCATGTATATTCCCAAGATCCTGGATACAAGACCCTGGGGCTTGGAAAACAACCAAGATGAACAACTAAATAAGTATAAATAAAGTGCTTCTTCCTGCCTGCCTGCCTACTTCATCCCTCCCTGCACCTTTCCTTTAAAAAAAATAATAATAACGATAAACACAAGGAGAATGGTCTGACACCCGCACTGGTATTCTATTTCAGGTAGGGCAGCTCCATGGTTAGAAGCCAAGGCCAGAGAATCAGATCCAAGGGGGATTCTGTTATCTGACCAGGTCCCTAGACAATTGTCTTAACCTCTCAGATCCTCAGTGTCCCCTTTTGCAAAGATCATAAAGCCACCACTTTGTAGAGCTGCTGTGAGGTTAATTCTCAGTTATAGCAAAGAACAAAGAGGGTATAAAAACGTGTTCCCTAAAAATCACCACTCACCCCAAGGATGGAGATCTGTCCCCTGAAATTGACTTTTCCCTTCAGCTCCTCCCGGAGTGACTTCCCCTTTATCCTTTTGGTCTCAGCTTGAAAGTCAGCCTCAATAGACTTCTCCAACTTCCCTACTCTCTATGGAGAGGCCCCCCACCTCACCCCACCATGTCACCTTGACATCACTCCTTCCTAGGAAGGAAATTATCTTGTCCACAGGTTGGCTGATTGTCGGGTCCATTGGAGAATTTTTTTTGAGGTAAATTTGATTTACAAAATTATGTTAGTTTATATGTACAGGTTAACTCTTCATCAAATATGTGATAACACACAACACCCACCACCAAATTTCTAATAGTCCCCCACCCCTGTCCATTAGACCCACCACTACTTGCTCCTGCCTCCACCCCCTTCCCCTGTGGTAAGCTCAGTTCTGTGGTCAGTGTCCAAGGATTGGCTTTTTGTTTAGTTTTGTCTGTTACTTTACTTCATTTCTTTATAGTCCACATATGAGTGAGATTATCTGTTATTCATCATTCTTCTTCTGACTTATCTCACTTGGCATCATCCCCTTTAATTCTATCCATGTTGTAAAAAAGTGGAAGAATTTCATCTTTTAGGGCTGTATAGTATTCCCTTGTGTGGTGATATCATCTCTTCTTTATCCATTCACCTGATGATGGGCACTTAAGTAGTTTCCAATTCTTGGCTATTGTAAATAATGCTGTAGTAAACCCGAGGGTGCATATATTCTTTTCAATTAGTGTTTTCTGATAAATACCCACAAGTTGAATAATGGCATTATATAGAATTTCCATACTCAATTTCTGGAGGAATCTCCATATTGCTTTCCATAAAGATTGCACTAATTTACACTCCCTCCAACACTGTAAAAGGTTTCTCTTTCTCCACATCCTCCCCAACACTTGTTCTTTCCAGCCTTTTGGATAATAGCCAAGCTCACAGGTGTGAGGTGATAGCTCATCGTTTTGGTTTGCATTTTCCTAAGAACAAGAGAGGAGGGACATCTTTTCCTGCACCTGTTAACCCACCTGAGTGTTTTTTATTCACTGCTGGACCCCACTCTTCAGCGCAGAGTGAGAACCGCCAAACAGTAATTACCACTTTTACTGATGTCCTCATGTGAGTTAAGAATGCTACCAGTCCCCAGTGGGCTTGGACAAAACCAACACCTCACAGGTGAATGGCTCCACAAGGTAAGGCCAGGTCTCCACTCCCTCATATTATCTCAAAAGTCCATTCTGCTACAACATCACATAAGCATTCTTAAAATTCATGGTCTTTGTGGGGAAAACAGGATGAGACCACAGCACTTAAACATCAGTGAGCTGTCATCAAATAAAACAAGAACCTAATAAAAGAGAGTAACACTTTCACCCATTAAAGAGTTAAGAAATCCCTACTACATTTGGCCTTGGCAAGGGTCAGAAGCTGGCTTGTGTGGAAGTGGCTGTGGGAGGGGGGTAACATGTGAGTGATTAGAAAGAGGAGCAGGGAGGGTTGTCTGAAATCCGAGGAGAAGAGGGGACCACAGACGTGGACAGTGGTGGCTTGTCCCAGGAGGGGTCTGAGACACAGGGGTCTGTGTTTGAGACGGCACATATTCCTACATGCCTTCATGCAGCCTGTCAGCTCACACAAAAGTGAAATTGGCATCACGCTCTGACTGTTCCCTCACATTGTCATCATGTTGGAAGAAATTCCAGTCTTCAAATCCAGCATAAGAGCAGCAAATACAAGCAATTATACAACCTCAGAAAGAGGTCAAGCCAGCAGGAAGAGAAGAGAGTGAGTGCCCACACCCAGAACTTGAGGCATAACCTACCTGAGGGCCCTGTGGGTGTCAATGAGAGCCTGGACACTCATCTTTAAGATTTAGTTGCATTTTGGAAAGCATTATGGAGATGCCTCAAAGAAAGCATTATGGAGATGCCTCAGAGAATTGAGGCTGGAAAGCCTATATGATCCAGTTATTCCTCTATTGGTTATTTACCCCCAAAATACAACGCTCATGCAAAGAGATATATGCACCTCCATGTTCACTGCAGCATTATGTTCAATAGCCAAGAACTGGAAACAACCTAAATGCTCATTGACAGATGAGTAGATAAAGAAGATGTGAGATATATATATATATATGTATATATATGCACAGTGGAATACTATGCATCCGTCAAAAAGGTGAAATCCTGCCATTCAAGGCAATTTGGATGACCCTGGAGGGAAATATGCTTAGTGGGATAAGCCAGAAGGTGAAAGACAGATATCATATGATATCACTTATATGCGGTGTATAGAGATACCAAGCAAATGAATGAACTAAATGAAACACACTCAGACTTTAAAAAAAAAAAAAAATCAAGCAACAATTGACTTTTAGTTAAAAAAAAAAGAAAGAAATCAAGGTGTACAGGAAGAGATGGGTGAGGGGTAGGGGCAGATGGGTTAGGGAATTTATTGTATAGTTGAGAGAAAAAGGAAATAGTGGGAAACTTACTGTATTATTGGTCAAAGCCCTGTATTTTAGCCCTGTAAAAAATCGCAGTGCATTTGAGGATGACAATAATGCTTGAATAACTTACAGGTTCAGATACAGAATGTTCACCACCACCCACTCTGTATCAACTTCATGCACCCTCCTTCAGGCAATTCAAGAGCACGGTCTAGGAAGCCAGCACCTTCACAACTAAAATTCTGTGCATTTCAAGTATAAGGACTCCCCACAGCTTCTCTGGGTATAATAACAAAGGGCTAGAAAAGTCTACTGATTGCCGATTATAATGAACATGATCACATATTCACAAGTGTAACTTCCAAGAAATATTTCTTTTTTATTGTTTTTTAAAGGAAAGGTGCAGGCAGGCATGAAAGTGAGCAGAGGCAGGCAAGCAGACAGAAGAAAGAGGAGGAAGGAGCACTTTATTTTATTTTTCTTTAATTGTTCATATTGATTGCCTCTCACCTCCATGCCTGGGATGTGAACCCAGGTCCTTGGGATGTATGTGGACTGTGCTCCTTCAGAGGTGGTGGACCTAATCACTACTCCACTAGGGCACTCCTTCCAAGAAATATTATTAAGAAAGCAAGCCAAGGCTCAGAGCAGTAAGTACGGTGCATTTGTGGCCAAAAAGTGGGGCGGGGGGGCCTGCGGAAGAGTAAGCAGATATGCGGGATACCCACAAGTGTAGACAAACAATTCTTCTCCAAGGTGATAAGAAACTCAAAAACTAAAGCCAAAAAGTCTAAGAGGCACCAAATATCAAAATATTAAAGACAAGCTCTAACATAATTGAGATCAGAGTAAGGAAAAGCAGGCTCAGATCCTGTCTTTATTTCATAAAAATTTTAGGTGTGCCCTGGTGGCTTAGTGGTTTAGCTGCTGCCTCCAGCTGGTGCAGCCCATGCACATTCCCAGGACCCCAATTTGTGACCAAGATGAACAAATAAATAAAATAAATGCTTCTTCCTCCTCTCTCTTCCTGTCTGCTCCCTGCTTACTCACCTTCATTCCTACTTGCAGCTTTCCTTTAAACAAAATTTGTTTTTAAATACCGTTCCTTATGGCTATTTTGATGTCATTTTTTTTTTTTAAATACAGTACTGAGTTGTTGGTGGTGGGGTGTGTGTGTGTGTGTGTTGTGCCCAGTAAATTTTGTACCCCAGACCCCAAACTCTCCTTTATACAACTAGGTAATGAAATTGCTGGTTCCTTTAGCAATAAGCTAAATTCAGCTTTCATTGACGTGTCAACCCTTCTATCCCAGGCAAAGATGTGATTCCATTCTCGGCTTTTCCCAAAGCCAATCTTTGCAAAAGCACATACATTCCATTGAGTTTTCTCAATGACCTGGGGCTCCAGGGTCAGGTAAGTTCTGGATTTTATTATTAGTAACAAATTAAATTGACTTACAACAGAAGGAAAGCACACAACCCAGTGACCCCCTGAACCCAAAGGTGCATAATCACAGCTGCCTCCTCTCCCACCGCCAGAGCCAGCGACAGGCTGGTGTGATGGAACGGGAAGCTGTCCCCTCAGGCAATCTGGAACAAGGCACAGAGCCTACCCAGGGAGAGCCCATGGGCAAGAGGCAGCAAAGACTGTTTCTGCCCCAAGAGAGTTTTGAAAGGACTATTAGGGTGTCAGGACAAGGACTCCACAATTCCACACTTGGGACCTCTGGGGGTGTTTCCCCAAGTCACAGGCTCAGATCAGTAGAGACCTGGGACTGATCATTGCACCATCACTGTGGTCTGCAGAGTAGGGTTTCTCTCTGAGACACAGCTTCAACCTACATGATATTAGGAGGAAATGTTCCTTCAATGACATTAATTAAAAGTAAATAAACATGACATCTATCTAAAGAATGGGGAGCCTATAGGTAGGAAGTCATTTTAATCTGTAGAATCATTACTACAATCAAATTCTGTTTTAGTTTAAAAATAAATTAATTAAATAGGCAGGCCCTGGTGGCTTAGCAGTTACATCTGCTGTCTGCCGTAGGTGTCGTCCACATGTATCTCGCCCACCTCAAATGAACAAATGAATAAAAATGTTTCTACCCAGCACGCACTGGTGGAGTAATGGTTGGGGGCAGTTCACATCCATCAAGGTTCTGGGTTCACCTCCAGGAACGACCAAGATAAACAACTACATAAAATGAAGTGCTGCTTCTTCCACTCTCCTCCTGCCTGACTTCCTGTTCACCTTCCTTCTTGCCTGCATCTTTGTTTTCAATAGATACATAGGGAGTAGGCAGGTAGATAAGTAAATTACAGCAAATCAGCGGGTGCATGAAGAGAAGGGAGACGGGTGGGCAACTGGGGGAGAGGGCATGAATTGGACAGCGCAGGCCACACTGAAATAGTGTGTATTTATGATGAAGCATTAGGGTGAAACGTTTCTTCAATCAGGTTGATTTAAATATTGAAGAGTTGGGTGTCTCAGCCTCAGCACTGCTGTCCTGGGGTTGGGTCATTCTCTGAAGTGGGGAGTGGGGGGCTGTCCTGAGCATTGTATGACATGGAGTCACATCCTCGACCTCCACTCACCAAATACCAGTAATATTCTCCCGCCCAGTGGTGATGCGTAACAATGTGCCCAGACATGGGCAGAATCACCCTCCGGTGAGAACCCCTCTCTTGGAGCGTGACCCACAACAAAGACAGGAAATCATGTGAGCGGATGGGGCTGAAATGGCGGAGTCTGTCTGTCTGTCCATCCCATCAGCATCACACCCTACAGATTCCCTGTAGTCACACTGAAGTTTCCAGCCACAACGCCCCCCACCCCCCCACACACACACATCATGCCACTCCAGCTCGACTCCCAACTCGGATGCACCAGGGAAACTCCCCATCCACGTGAGTGTGTCAGAGGGGCAGCCATTTTCCTCATGATGCTACCAGCCAGCTAAGAGCTGTAGAAGCAGAAAGAAGTCTCATTGTTTCTGTGCTCACTTGCAATCAGCCCTCATCGCCCCAGTCCTGTCAGGGGATTTCTGCAGCACTGGGGGCTCCAGGTCAGCAAGGAGGGGCATGTCTCTGCTCTGCTTAAAACATGACACCTCCATCAACCATGATCCTGCCTTAAAACACTGAGCCATCAAAACGAAACAAAACAAAATCACCTTCAGTGAAGTATGCAAAGAATTAGTAGTACGCATCCATTTTCCTTTGGCTACTCTCACATGGGGAATTCTCTGGATACATTTTCCTTTATGGGTTCTTCATTGATCCAAACAACCTTGCAAAGAGGACATTTCAGAAGCCAAGACTCGCATTCACACCTTTTAAAACAAATAACCCATAGCCCAGTGCCTGGACAGATAAAATTACTCCCGAAGAAAAGTGACACCCCTCGCCACCAAAATTCAGCAAGGAAAGTCTCTGGACAGAAAAAAGTCAAATAGGATCTCATCCTGGTGGCTCAGGGTTAAGTCTGAGGCTATAGCATAGCCCACAACATCCCAAGGATCCAGATTTGTGTCCCGGGGCCGGGAGAAACAACCGAGATGAACAACTAAATAAATAAAAATGCTTCGTTCCTCTCTAGTCCTGCCTGCCTACTCGCCTTCATTCCTGCCTGTACCTTTCCTTTAAAAAATTTTTTTAATAGTCAGTCAAACAGAATGGCTGTGTGTGAAAGGAAATAGGTCCTTCCAGCTGTGTCTGTTTGACATTTTCAGAGTGACTTCATGCACCTTTTTTCATTCTATTCCCATAGCCTTTTTATGAAACAGACTAAGTTTTCTCATTTCTCGTAGGGAATCTTGACTGAGGGCAGATACAGCCAAGAGATGTCAAAGCGAGAGCTTCCTATAGATGGAAAGTCTATTCACTGCCCACCGCCAAGGTATCCATGTTCAAGACATTAACAAGAGGCTGATTTTACAACCCAAGGAGTATCACAAACAGAAGGATTTACAAACATAGGGTGGTAAATCCATACCAGATCTTTTTTTTTTTTTTTTTTTTTTTTTAAAAAAAAAAAAAAAAAAAAAAAAGAAAAGGTGCAGGCAGAAATGAGGGTGCAGCCAGGCAGGAAGAGAGAGAAGGAAGAAGCACTTTATTTTATTTAGTTGTTCATCTTGGTCGTCCCCTCCTTCCCATCTTCCCCACCTCACCCCACTCCCTCCCTGGGACATGAACCCAGGACCTTGGGACTCACAGCGTGGATTTAACTGCTACTCCACCTGCACCAGGGAATCGGAACCTTTAATGCCCACATTAGAGCCTTCAAAGTCAGGCTTTTTCATTCTCTCTTTTTTTTTTTCAAAGGAAAGGTGCAAGCAGGAATGAAGCTGAGTGGGTAGGCAGACAAGAGAGAGGAGGAAGAAACACTTTTTAAAAATGTACTTAGTTGTTCACACTGCTTGTTTCCCCCCAGACCCAGAACTTAAACCCAGGGGTATGTGGCCGGTGCTCCTTTAGAGGCAATCGACCTAAACAGTACTCCACCAGGGCTCTCCCAGGCTTCTTCATTCTTAACTTTTGCCAATACCTCCTGCCTTCCAGTAAATTCCTACCACTTCCCTGTGTGACTCTCCAACAGCTGCCTTTCTACCCGTGACCAACACGTGGGAACTGTGACAAGTGTAGGATCCCCAGCCAGGCCACACACAGTCCTTTTCTGGTTCAAGCGGCCTTGGGCAGGGCCTCGGGGACACATGGAGGATTCAAGGGGCTCCCAGGCCACAGGGGAGCTGGAAGGAACTGCTAACAACTAGAACTCAGGGTCCAGAGATTGGGGTCAGGCAAATGCAGGTTCGAGAACCAATTCTGCCCATATGTGAAGTCAGGCAAGCAAGCCAGCACCCCTGGGCCTCAGTCTCCCCATCTGCAAAACAGGAATAATAAACAACAATCCTTACAGAGCATCTGGTGAGAAAAAATAAACATGCCAACATGTGGCAAACAGCTAGGCCTAGTCCCAGAAACTCAGAAGCCCTCGCTACACATTATTACATAAAATCTCTAACAATCCTACTTATCACCAACAGGAGGTACAGGAGAAACCTACACTAAAATGGGACCAAGAGTAAAGAGAGGGAATGTGTCAGTCTGAATCCTGGAAGGTACACTCTGGTGGCCTAGCAGATAAATCCACCACTTCCAGCCAGCACAGCCCACCAACATCCCAGGGACCCAGGTTCATATGCCAGAGCTGGGGGCAGCCACCAAGATGAACAACTACATAAAAATAAATTTTAAAATGCAAAAAAGAAAGAAAGGAGACAAGACATCCTGGAAGAGGTAGGTGTGAATATGGGTTTGTAAAGGAAATAATAACTAATCAGCAGGCCAAATATTATACGAATCAGCTCCTTTAAAGTTTGCCCAATGATTCTTGTAAATTGATTACTTAATGAAATGCATGAAGTCTTTATTATAGGAGCACTATTTGTTTGATTATGTGATGTCAAAAACTGAGGCGCTCCTGGTGGAGAAGAAGTTAGGCGCAGTCCACATATGCCTCCGGGCCAGTGAGAACAACCAAGATGAGAATCTCAATAAAATAAATAAACACTTCTTCCTCCTCTCTCTTCTTGCCTGCCTACTCACCTCTGTTCCTGCCTGCACACTTCCTTTAAAAAAAAAACAAGTTTGACTCTATGTCAAGTACAAAACAAAGTGAATTGCTTTGAGGCTGTTGAAGAGCAATCACGATGGATGGGTTTTGATTTGGAGCCAGTGACGTCAGCTAGAGCAATGTGGTTAAAATGATTTCAATCAGGCATGGCCTGGTGGGCTTGCAAATAAGAACTGAGGACACAGTCCACATACATCTCAAGGACCCAGATTTGAGAGCTCAGGTGGGTGAGAGTGGAGGACAACCAAGAGCAGCTAAATAAAATAAATGCTTCTCCCTTCTCTCTCTTCCTGCCTGCACATTTCCTTAAAAAAAAAAAAAAAAAAAAAAAATTTTTCAATCAAAAAGAGCTTGGAATGTTTTTTTAAAAAAAGAATGTCAACCTGATGAAGGCCTTATTCCTTTGTTACTAAACTATCTGCTCATTCAAAGGGGGAAATTCCCTTTGAGAAGTGAACCAGGTAGGAAAGGAAACATTCCCCCCTACCCCATCAGGAGGGAGGTCATGACCTCCTCCCCCATACCTCCCTGCACCACCACCCCCCACCCCTCCTGAGCCCAGATTCTCCCAGTGCCTTTCAGCTCACTTTTAAGTCCATGCCCAGCGCCTGAGAAATCAGGGCCGGGGTCATATTCCCCCCACCCTCCCCGCCAGCCCGCCCTCCATCCACGTTTCCTCAACAAATAAACCAATGGTTTGGAAGTAACAGAAACCTCAAGAAATTTGGGCTGCAGACCGCTGGACTAGAGGGAACCAGTGATTACCCCACTGGTGAAAAGTTAAAAACCTTCCCAAGGTCATGAAGCCAGGTGTCTCTAACCTGACCTGAGGTCTTCATTCCCCTCTCCCGTGTTCACCCAGGAGAGAAAATGACATTCAATGCCGACGGACAAAGGTTTAGGGGCATAAACTGCTCTATCACTAGCAGGCAAGGAGAAATCCAGATAGGACCCCGTGTTAGGGAACTTGAGACCTCTATCTCCTGCATACGGAATCCACTCTCAGACTGGACAAGGCAGACACCCCTCAGAGGCCGCAACTGTGAAGAAGAGGGAAGAGAGATGTGAAGTTAGTCCCAAGGTCACACAGCGAGGGAGGCGCAGAAGTGGGACTTGAACCCAGGACTACGGGTTCTTGTGTACACTTGATGTCGACACCAGTCAACTCAGGCCTCCTCCGGCAGAGTGTCAAAGACTGCAAGCAAGGTCCCAGCCAAGGCCCTGGTTCCTCATGCTGGTCCCTGGTGTCACTGTCTAAATCTAGCAGAGAACATCCCAATAGAAACACCAGAGTGACCTCCCAGGCCCTCACATCTGCTGCCCACATCTGCTTCCAAGTCTCCCTGTTGCATTTGGTCGCGTCTCAAAAGACAGAGAGAAGACAGTTTGGAAGGTCAGAGGACCCCAGAAAATACTGAGTCCCCTCTGCTGATGAGGCAGCATGATTTCGTTGTGCTTACAGGACAGGTACAGCAGGAATGAAGGCGAGCAGAACAGAGCAGGAGGAAAAAGAAGGAAGAAGTAATTATTTATTTGATTTAGTTGTTCATCTTGGTTGTTCAGTGCCCTGGGTCCTGAACCTGGGTCCTGAACCTGGGTCCTTGAGATGTGTGTGGATTGCATCCCGTGGCCTGATCTGCTAGGGCACCAGGGCGCATCCACATGGCAGTTTCATTTCCTTCTCTGATGTGTTCAAGGCCCAGGCAGGTTGAGAAATTCAGATGAAAAAGTGTCCCCAATTCCTGAGGTGCCCTGGCCTTATTTTAGGGGAAAGTGGGAAAGAAGACAGCCCTGCACATGACCAGCACCCGATGCCTTTTCGATGCTGTTATGTTTCTAGAGTGCAGATTGGAAAATGCTTCATGTGAGACCAGGGCGGGTGGAAAGCAGGGGGACGCTGTCCCTGGTGTCCTCGACAAACGAGCAGGGGTGACAGGTGTTCAGCTGACCGCAACAAGGGGCCAAGAAAGATGGCAGCACGTGGAAGGAGAAAGGACTCTTGCCCAAACTCTGGCCCCGCCTGACATTGGGCTGCACACAGCCTGCACCCAAGGCTCTAACCTCTGATGACCTTGAACTGTCCTGGCTCCTAACCCTGAACCTGTTTCCTCTTTCCTCCTCCAAGGCCTGACATGCCGCCCGCTCCTCCTCCTGCATCCAGTTGATGGAGTTATACTCATCCACTGCAACTGAGGGGAGGCAGCTATATCCTGGGGTCGGGCGACAGTGGGGGTGGGGGGTGACAGGCTAGAGGCTTTCAGCTTCCCCAGAGAGGACCCAAGGAAACCTGCTGACTCCACAGACAGAGCTGCCAAGCAGAATTGGGCAAAGAGGGAGACTGATGTGTGCAAGGGCTAAAACGCAAGGGATTACTGGTTCAACATAGCACTCAACATAGCATTCATGATCTCATTTAAGTCTCACCCATACCAAGAATGGAAGGATCTAGAGAGAGAAGACCTGCATGAAGACCCATAGGACTATTTTTGGGAGATGGCCATAAGAAAAGGAGAATTCTGGAGCCAGGTCTCCAGGCTCCGGAAGATTCCATAAATTCTGCTGCTGGGTGAGACCTATGGTGACTTATTTTGCCTTCTCAGGAAAGTAGGACTCTTATAATCAGAACTAAGAAAGTCTGGGGCAAATCAGGATAACTCGGCCTCCCAGTTGACCTGATTCTGGCCTCCAGGTATTGGTCTCTGGCCCATTATAGAGGGAGCAGGAGGTCAAAGTCGGTATAAGATGTGTAACTTCTTCACTGAACTTCTATTCACCCTTCAAAACCCAATGCAAAAGGTCCCTTCTTCTGTAAGACAACCTATAGCAGGAAACCCTGAGGTTCTAGAGTCCAACTCTAGGTTCAAATCTTAGCTTCACAGAGAGATTGTTATAGTGCCATATACCTGGTAGGTGGTACTTAATAAATAATATCTTGGGGATATTCCCAGGTTCCCAATCTGCTCTTTCTGTTAATGTTTATGCCTTCTAAAAGAACAAACGTTCCCACATATTCCCACCTCTGTACCACCAGAAATGACTGACTGGCAAGCAACTTGAAAACAAAACAAAAAAAATAAATAAATAAAAATAAACACCCTGGTCAAGTAACGGTTAGATGAGTTGCCTCTGAAGGATTGGAGGCAGGAAGAGGCAGTTAGGAAGAGAGATAAGGAAGAAATATTCATTTATTTTATTTAGTTCTTCATCTTGGTTGCTCCCCCAGCCCCAGATCTTGAACCTGGGTCCTGGGTTGCCCTGGGTTTGGGTCCTGGGTCCAGGGAGAAGCAACCAGTGTGAACAACTAAATAAAAATAAAATAGAATGTTTCTTCCTCCTCTCTTCCTGCCTGCCTACCTACTTGCCTTCATTTCTGCCTGTACCTCTCCTTTAAAAAAAAAAAAGATAAAAAAATCATTTTAAAATAATGCTTTTATTATTAATTCTTGACTTGCAAAGTCATATCCATTTTAAGATATTGAACTCATTTCTCAGTCTATGGGTATTACACCCCACACGCCCCATCAGAGTCCCAGTGTCCTTTACCATCACCTCCCAATACCTTTACCATCTCCTCCCTTCCCCTCTTCCAACCCACACCACCCCACTGGCAGTCATCACCTTGCATCTTGTAAATTTTGCTAGGGTTTATCTGTTTGTTTCATTTCATTCTACTCCACATATGATGAAACCATCCTGTGTTTCTCTTTTTCTTTCTGATTTCACTTCACATGATCCCCTCCAGTTCCATGCAGATTGTGGCAAAGGGCACAGTTTTGTTTTGTTTTGTTGTTTTTTAAGTATCTGCACAGAATTCTATTGAGTATACAGACCACGGCTTCTTCATCTGATAGAATCTTACAACATGTGCAAACAGCTCATGCAAATCTCCATTTCGGTTTTTCCTCATCCTCCTCGAGTCCTGATATCACGCAGGGCTGTTTTCCACTGAGCTTTTCCTCTTGCAATGATTTCATAAGAGTCCACAGCAAGGCGTACAGCCAAGTAAACAAGGGAAGCTCTGAACACCCACTCATGGACGAAGCAAAGGTGTCAGGTGGCCTGGGTGTGCAGCTGAGTCTTGGGCAGTGGGACTGGCAGCCACTAGGAAGCCGAGGAGACTTGTCCACAGGTAACCAACCTACATCTTGACCAGAAGAGCAAGAGGACACAAAAAAGACACTGCCGCCTCCCTCAGAAGCTGAAAGTAGAGGTAGACACACTCGCAGCAGGGGGCAAAGAAAGAAGCCCTGGGCTGTGCCATCCTGAGGAAGCTCGCCATGTTTGAACAGAGCTCAGAGTGTTAGTGTGAAGCATGCCTGAAAGTGGAAATGGTCCTGGCTCACAACTAGCAGATGGACTTTTGCACAGGGGAGCCAGGATCTTTTTTCTTTTTTAACACGGACACAGGGCTGCACAGGAGATTCTCAATAATTAAACAAATTGGTGCACCCTGGTGGCTGAGTGGTTAAAGTCTGCGGCTCCAGATGGCATAGTCCACGTAAAGCCTGAGGACCCAGGTTTGTAGCCCGGGACTTGGGGAAACAACCAATATGAACAACTAAATAGATGCATGCATG
>RJWH01008307.1:0-31773 GCA_004363575.1 Solenodon paradoxus
GGGGAGGGAGGAGGAGGGGAGCTGGAGGGTCCATGTCATGTAAGCCTGCGGTGAACAAGCAGCCCAGGAGCTTTTCCATGATGTCTTTGGTTTCTCCTCTGCATCTCAGGCTGAATTTTTACAGCAGTGAATTTCCCCAGGAGATAAGAACAATATCCCTTTCCAGAAAGATCTATCAGCATCTCAGGAGGCAGAGGTAGGCTGGGAAAGCATATTGTTGGAATGTACACTTCTGGGCACTTTCAACTGAGAGCAAACTCATGCCAAGTGTCTTTCTGGAAGGAATGTCGAGACTTTTCTAGAATAGAGACTCTTACATCTTCACTTGGACAGCAGGTTTAAAGAGCAGTGGGCAAGTGCCTGAGACCGTATGCTTAACAAAGGGGCCTATCCGTTGGTCTATTTTGATGGTTTTTTTTTTCTTTTTAGCATTGAAAGGAAGGGAAGAAAGAAGCATCTTTATTTATTTTTCTTGTTTTTTTCACCAAGCGAACCTAGGCTTTACGTGGTCCACGCAGCAGTGTCTCAGTCACCTGAGTCACACAGGCACGCCCTGTTTTGTTCTTCTAAACTTGAGAACTCATTCAAAGGCGAGAGATCCCAGCTGACAAATGCCAAACAGGCTTCCGACTTTGTCTGAGAGAGCCAGGATCACCTTTACCCAAGACACTAGAGGTGAGGGGAGGGCTGACCAGTTCCAACACCTCACAACACAAAGGGCCAATGAAGAGATGCAGTCACCCAGGGCACAAGAGTGCAGTCAGAGACAGGATCTCCCCCAGCCCTGCTCTTCACTCTGATGGTGGACTGTTACCAGATGGGTCCTCAGCTTCCCTACTCGAGTGGCGAGATGCTCCTTCTCTGGGTAGCCCAGGCTTTCAAGGGGAGCCGGGGGTGGGGCGGGGGCAGTGGGAAGGTGCTTTTCATGTTTGAAATCAGAAACTCGGGCCAAAACTTTTTATGGCTTCCATCCTAAACAACCAAAGCTGGGAACGTACTTCCTTTCCAGTTGCTCCTCCCATGCTGTCAGTTACCTCCCTGCGGTGGGGATGGAAGGAGGGGATGGAATTCCTTTGACTGCACAGGGGTCTATCCCAGAGAGTCCCATCTTCCTTTTCTCTCTGCATTAGGCTACCCTTGTATCATACACTACAAGGTGTCTTTCTCTCCCTTTATATTTGCTTAGCATGAGAACCCAGCCAGGGTGTGTGTTTACACAGAGCTGACAAATTTGAGGGTCCTCACCTCACCCCCGATGTCAAGAGAGAGTAACTGGGGTCTGGCTCAGGAAAGACACATTTGAAAGGAATTACATTCGAAATGAGTGAATAGCAGCACTGTGGCAGATTTCATGAGCCAGTGAGTATTGATTAGGAAGAGTATCTAAATAATTTACATTTCCATGGTCCCTGGATGAAAAACACTTGACCTAGGAGTTTGCCCGATTTGGGCCCTCAGCTGCTTCCTGAGCTGTGTGCAGAAATAGCCTCAAAAATACCCATGAAACTGGGAATTCATGCTCTTATGTCTTTAAGACAGCAAGCTCTGTGTGGACTAGGAAGTCTCTGATCACAGGGCCAGGGACAATGCTCACCCCCAGCGAAGGGTCACTGCAGACCACCAAGCAGCTGGTTGCTATCAGGCTGAGTCAACTCTCAGAGGCACCACTATGGGTTGGGGTAACCTTGGAAGAGGTATTTAGCCTCTACACCGAATTTTCCTGACCATAAAGTAGGCATGCTAAAAATTCTTTATTTCATGGACATAAGGATTAAACACATGCAGCCATCCTAACACTCAAAAACACTGAGCTAGTATTAGTATCGTTTTTAGAGAGTAAATTTTCAAATGCTATTTCCCTCCTCAAAATCAGTGGCCCTCCATCCCCGGCCCCCACAACCTCCACTCCTGGAGTAAAGTCCGCACTCCTTGCAGCCCATGTGATGGAGATCTCATCCTCTTCATCCTCCTCTCCAGCCACCTTCCCACTCACTTCCCCTTCCCTGCTGGCCTCAGGGGCCCTCCTACTGCCACCAACATGAGCTCCTTCTCTCCTGGGAGAGCTCACACCTGCTGCTCCCTTTGCCAGAAGGCCCAGGTCTTTCACAGGGCCATTCAGGCCAGGTCTCACTCAGAAACCACTTACCTGTTCACTTGTCTACGCGCTGAACATCAGCTATGAGACCAGAGCTTATCTTGTTCGCCTCTGTAACCCCAATCCCCAGCACAGGGTCTGGCACACAGTAGGCACTTTGTTTTTTGTTTTTGTCTTTTCAGTGAATGAATGAATTTTTCTCTGTAACTAATGTACAGTCCAAGGTAGTGTCCTCCCTCATGAAAGCCTCGAGTTCCTCAACATACAAGGTGAGAACATCAGCGCCTTGTCAGGCTGCTGCTGCAGCTGGGTGGAGAGGCTGAGGGGCAGGAGGGGGTGTGTTTTAAATCATAAAGGTCCTGTTGAAGAAGAATTTAGGAAGTTTTTTAAAGCCCCAGTCACTTGGCTAATATCCAAACAGTCGTTTAGATGCCTCGGCTGAGATCTTTCACTAAGTAAATTAATGTATTTCTACACTCAGCTAGGGCTCCTGATGGCTGTCAAATAACCCGTCAGCTTCCAGAAGAGGGTCCCCCTTCCCTGTGTGAGTGGCAGAGAGTTAACTCGCAGACTTGGGTCATTGCTGCCTCCATACTGCCCCTCCCACACCCCAGGGTTGAAAAGATGGAAAAGACCAGGCTGAGGGGGGCCTTCCCACAGAAGAGAGGTGGGCTGAAAAGCCAGCAAAACAAGACTCAAGACCAGACATGCCGGACTGGACCTGGCAGACGGGAGCACAAAAAGCGTCTGTGCCAGGGCCACCAACTACTGTGAGAACCAGTGTTCTGAGCCAAACTGCTCCCCACCATCCCCAATTCAAGTGATGAAGTCCTCACCCCAGAGCTCAGAATGTGACCCTATTTGGAGAGAGAATCTTTAAAGACATATTTCGGTTAAAGGGAGATCATTAGGATGGTCCCTATTCCAATGACTGTGTCCTCAGAGGAAGTGCAGACTCACACACGGACAAGAGAGACAGGGCGAAGACAGTCATCTAGCTGTCAAGGAGAAGGTCCCACCAACACCTTCATCTTAGACTTCTCATCTCCAGATTGAGATAAATTGGTTTCCGTTATTGAAGCCCCACAGTCTATGGTACCTTCTTGTGGCCGCCCTAGCAAACTATTACACACCCACCAAGTTATGAACCTTCCAGGGCCTCCTTTTCCAAAGCAGAGCCACATGGCACACCCACCTCACAGCTCTGCAGTGGGGATCAAATTAGACAAGAAGTAGGAGAGCTCTGTCAGCCACACAGTCCTGCAGGTGACATCAGGAGGTCCAACGTTATTTCCAGAGCAGAGTCTGGGGGCCTGGACAGTGACGCAGATGAAATCATGGGACCTGGGGGCTCTGGGGGCACCTTAGAGAGGTAAGAGCTGGAACTGCGCCTTGGCAATCTCCTGCTCCTGACCCCCAGGGAAGGGCAGGGAGCTGCCCTCCTCCGCAGTTATTTAGTGGATGTGGGAGAAGCAGAACTTGCGTGGGAGAAGGGAAAGAGAAGAGAACAGAAACCATAAATGTCTAAGAAATTTAAAGAAAAAAGGGCTACTTTTAGGTCCCTGAGAGTTTTCTGGATGAAACCAGTGCCTCTGACTTGTATGGCACTCTGCAGGTCACAAAATGCTTGATGGCAACAGGGAGTTTTGGGGTTTCTTTTCTTTTTCAAACCTCTTTAAGATCAGTATCCCTTTTAGAGTCTCATGAAAGATATGTACCTTCTCTTTAAAAGAAAAATAATCCATGCACTTAACACAAAAACATTATACACCAGCCTGGCCCTAACCTGCAGTAATTAAGAAGTTCTGTGTCTATACCGTCCAATAAGGCAGCCGTTGGCCACATGTGGCTATTGAGCTACCTGCATCCCAAGGCCCCCAGTTCGAGACCGCAGACCAGGGAAACAATGAAGATGAACAACTCAATTAAAAATGTGCTTCTTCCTACCTATCTGCCTGGGCGCCTTGAACCTTTCCTTTAAAAGATAAAAAATGCCCAACCATATTGAACGCAGTGCTTATCAAGAAGCAGATGGCCCACAGACCAGTGGGTCTCAAACTTGTTAAAACACAGATCCTGGGCCCCACTCCAAGAGTCGCTGATTCGGTAAAACCTGGGCGAGGCCTGAGCAGCTGCATTTCCACTCATATCAACTTATGCCAATGCAGCTGGTCCAAGAACTGCAATCTGAGAATCACTGCAAGAGGTGTTTGTGGAATGAGAAAATGACTGAATAAATGAACATTTCCCTTAAAAATCCTATTCCCAAGGGCTCTAAAAGGAGATAAAAGATGTTACAACACTAAATGAGGAGCAAAAATAGAAACAGCAGCAAAAAGAATGGAAAAAAAACAGCAGGAACCGTAAGAAGGAACATTTTAAATATCAGAAGAATGTTAGGGTTAATATCTGGTTTCCTCTCAGCCTTTACTGTGTACATTTATGATCAGACCAGAAATTAAAAATAGGTTCATATTTTTTGGTCAACGATATATTAAAAACCATTTTAGAGAAACTGCCCAGTAAGCTTAAGACTAGGAATTTTTCATAAGAAAATAATCAGAAGTGAATGTAAAAATGATGTACAAGGAGAGTTACTCAAGCCCTGTTTATAATAACCAGAAATTTGAAACCATTTACAAGTTTGACAAAAAGAATTAAATTCAATAAATTATGGTATGCCCATAAATGGCATCCTATAAAGTCTTTTAAATGTCCTTACCAGGGAATATTTATTGACACAGGAACAGATGCATGATATAAAAAAAAATGGGGAACAAAAAGTCAAGCTGAAAATCAGTCTACACCGTATCAACTAACTTTGGAATAAAAGCTACATACAATTCTAGAGAAGCAGATAAAAAATAGAGAGACAGACAGTTAGCTGTCAAACTCAGAATTAGAACCAAAATTATGTTTTAATATTAACATTTGCATCTCAATCATTTCCGTAATAAAGACACATTGCAGGTATAACTTTTTGTGTGTGTGCAGGTGTTTTTTTTCTCCCAAGATATAAAGGGGGAAAAAAAAAAAAGGGCTGTAAGGAGTTCATACTTTCCATTTCCCCCATGGAGAACCAAAGAGTCGGAGCATGGTCATTTTTAGAAGCTGCTCCCAAAACACCATCTACATACAACATGGATTCCATTTGCAAAGCATCTGCCAAACCAATCGATCCTTCTTTTTTCTTGGTACTTCCCAGACCCGCTTAAAGTTCACTCCTAACTCAAAGAGTCCTTCGCCACTGGAACAGCAGCTCTGAGCAATGATGACATTTACAATGTCGCCACTCTTCCTCGGTAACCCAGCAAAGCGCCGTTTTTCAGAGACGATTGTTAACTCACCTACGGCTTTTAATAAGGCAGGTTGCTTAGCAACTGCCAAGGCCCAGGGAAGACGGCACTGCCAGGGCTTTTTCATGACCAAAGTGCTCTGTGCTAGTGTGTCTGGCTGCATTCAAGGTAACCAAATAAGAGATAACACGCGGCTATTTTTGGCATCATGAGGAAAAATACTTGGCTCCTGCCCAGAAGGGCAATTACCTAAAAATCTTGGCAGTCCCCATGGAATGAGAAATGGTAACTGATACCGGAGTGGAAAAGAAAAAAAAAAAAAAAATCACTGACCTTCATAAATACTGATGATATGAGGATGATTGAGGGATGACATAATCTCAATCTCTCGTCTGATGTGAACCATGTCTTGTTCATCCTTAATTTTGTCCTTACGGATGGATTTTATAGCAACCTATAAAGTCAGGAAATGAAATGTTACTCAGAGAACTAAACAGATGCAAATCAGCCATCGGGGGAGTTTGGAAAATAAATACAGATGTTACTTGTTGGCACAACTGACAATAACCAAAACAAAGCTTCGAAATACCCTGTCACGTCTTTCATTTATAGCAAAAACACCCTTCTCCTGGCAACAGAAAACATCAGGTTTTAACAGCCCAGGAAACGGGACAGGGTAGGTTTGGTGGTTGTGGCATTTTTGTTTTGTTTTGTTTGAATGAAGTGGAGACTGCTTCATGCGGCCAGATTCATCTACTCTAGGAATCTTGATCCTCTGACAACGGCAAAAAGGGGAGTTGGGTTTACCGGGCATCGGTGATTAAACACGGACAGGTGGAACCAGTCTCTGCACCGCGCAGCGGCTGAGGCCACAGCTAGAGAAGCCTCTTTGGTGCTCTATCCCCAGGCCAGTTCTGCCTCCAACCCCGGGTTCTAAGACTCCAGTCAGGGCTGCCTTTACACAACTGCTGTGAAGCCAAATCCCACATCCTCTTCCCCATCATGGCACCTTTGATATCACAGGATATGACCCAAAGACTCTGGCAAAGAAAACTCAAGGTAAGACAATGGAAGTGACAGCTCAAGTCCCTGCTCAGCCCCTGTGGATCCCAAAAGCTCCGCGCCAATATCATCTGCAAATACAAAATGCAGAGAACTGCCAGGGCCAAGGCACAGAGCAATTACTACAAAAAAATGCATTGATAAAAAGACGTCAAATGCCCCCGAGACTCTAATAAGGAAAAAGATGTTGGCCAATGACTTCGTCTTTGCTCACAAGCAAGTTAGTTGGCGCTTGAATCTGCCTTGGCTCGCCGGGGTGGCGCTGGGGGGCAAAGACGACTCTGATGGAAAGAGGTATCCTTCCTTGGGTAACAAGGAAGATCACCCAAATTGCTGCAGCCCCCGAAGCGTCTTAGTTCTCTCCACACTGAACCTCCTGCGACCTCAACTCTTAGTGGTACCTGATCTCCTAGATGAAAGGTCGTTAGGCCACCCCTCTGGAGTATGCAGGGCTCCGGGGGACAGAAATTAGCAGCCCACAATCACACCCCCTGATGGATCACAGCAGGAAGCCCAGTCAGCACCAGCAAGAAGGTATCACATCTGTGAGCACTGGCAGCTTCCGATTTGCATGGGTCCCCGCCAAGCACCATACATGGAAACATTTCTAGCACATTGTCAGTTATCCCGGAACGCAACAAGAATTGGAATTATTATTGTCGTGTCATTATTATCATCACTGTTGCTGCTTTCTGGTGAAGTCAACTAGCAGGTCCCTGTGTGTTTCCTTTAGACAACCTTCGCCAGTGGTGATTAAATCAGTATTTGACTCCCTACTGGTGAGGACCTTATTCACCGCTTTCTCTCCAGGGCTTAACACCTGCTTGGCGTGTGGCAGGTCCAGTGTGGGCAGGCTGGCAGGCAGGCGGGTAGAGAGGAAGCGAAGGGGGAGAGGAGGGAGGAGAGAGGGGAGAGGGGCGGAATTGATGCTAGTAGGTAATGAGAGCGCCCACCAGACAAGAGTGGAACTGGAACAAAAGGCAGCTCCGTTCCTGTCACATACACCCCGCCAGGACAGACACCATAGTGCTGAGGGTTTCTTTGATATCTTACCTACGCGGACAGTCGCGGAACGGAGAAAGCAGAGACGAAACCCAGGACGCCTGCTGTAAACCCAGGGTGAACACCATCCCCCCGGGATGCTGGCAGCCCACGTGGCTGGACCAGGGAGTCTACCCAGCGATAAATGATCTCCCAGCTTCAAGGCCCCCTTTCTCCACGTCGCCAGGCTCAGAGCTGCCAGGGGCCCTCCCCACAGCCCCATTCAGAAGGGGGCAAGAAAAGCCTCCCTATGCTCGTGTCAAACAGACAGAGAAGAGAGGAAGGCTTTATTTTACCTGAGCCGGGCCTGCGATCCCGGAGGCTGTTCTTAGAGAAAGCAGACAGCAGACACACAGGCCGTGGAAGGCATGGGTGGCTGATGGACCGAATCCCACATTCTTCCAGGGACGCCAGATGGGCCCAGGGTAGCAGCCACCTCTTGGGTTATGCAGTAGGCTGAACTTGGCCTCAAGGAGGCCCTATTGTCAAATTACAACAGGGATAAATTCCTCACCATCCAGGGTCAGGGGAGGGTAGCTACCTTCTGGGAAAGGGGGTAAGAAAATAAGCCTTCTTGTCCCCAGCGCTAGAGCAAGAGGCCGACGGTCCCCCAGTGCACTGCCACGGGGTGCATCCAACCCAGTATGCAAAGCAAAGTGCCCACATGTAATAAAACCCCACTCAGCCCTGAAGAAACTAAACAGTCCCCACAAATGTTAATAACCGTGGGAGTCCCTCCACAAAAGCTTGCCTCTTCTATTGAAAATGTGAAAGAGGGTTCATTCTGCCCTCTTTCAAAGGGACGGTGGGAAGTTAGGAGGAGACAGAGGCTAGAAATCACTTACAACACTGCAAGCGCCATGGCCACGGGCAGACACATAGTTCAGCTCCCAAGAGGAGCAAGGGGACTCACCCAAGGTCACAGAGCTGGTGACAGCCAATCAGGAAACAACAATTGGAGGTGATCCTATCGGGCCATCCCGGGGCACTTGCTCAATGGTGCAGAAACTGTGTTGAGTGCCTGACCCACTGTGGAGTCCTCCGGCCCCTCACCCTCCCCACTCTTGGACCCCATTTGATCTTTTTCGGGGCATGCATACCATCTGCAATTACCTTGCTTCTCGGTTTGCTGCATACTCTGCTTCCAGGCAAATCCTGACCCTGGCCTGTTTTGATGGGATCCTGAGAGGTGAGGAGGGTTGTCACATGTGGGCTGGCTCTAAATGTTGCTGCTGTAACAGAATGTAGCGCCTGCTTCATGAAGGTGGAGGGTAAGGGAGTCACTGCATAATGAGCAGTATTGCAAAGCAGTTAGACATGGGTGAGACCTGGCTACGATCCCTCACTGGCTGTGTGACCCTGGCTAATTCGCATCACCTTTCTGTGTTCCCATTTCCTCAACCGTTCAGCAGGAAAATAACACTACCTGCCTCCCAGGTCCCTGTGAGGATTAAACGTCAGGTACTTTCGGGGTAAATGCCATGTCAGCCACTCATTAAGAGTACCCCCACAAAAAGGGTCTACCTTCCTCCCTTCCTTCCTTGGTGCAAACCTGAATTTCTCCTGATCCTCGCGGAGCAGCCAGGAAGGGCCTTGGTTGTGGAGACCCCACTTGTTCCCAAAGTACATACAACCTCCTCTAAAATGTTAGAAAAGTCAGAGCAGCCAGAGCCTCATCGACACGCTGGCAGCTGAGTCTGGGACCAGAGAGAAGAATGAACAACTAGACTCCAAGTCCATCTGCACATTTCCTTCTTACGGTTACCCATCCAGGTGAACAGGAAAGTACTGCTTCTTAGAATCAAAAGACTGACTGAAAACACCCACACTGCAGCCTTTCAGGGTTTTGAAAATTCACTTATGCCTTGGAGCGCCTTCTAAAAACCAAGCACCAGAAGTCAGCATGATTCTGCCCAGACCCCACCATAGTGGGGCAGGGGGCTGGGGGGACCAGGTTACAAGGGCACTAGGCAGACATTACACAAATTACACAAATAATAACATAATTTCCCTCGTGGCCAAGGGGCATCAAAGAAACAGAGGCCACACTCATAGAGGCGACCTCTCCAGGTTCCCGCAATCCTCACCCACATCAACAAAGACAGAGGAAAGACAAGAGTCTCGCAGGAAGGGAACCAGATGGCTGAAACCATACCACCCCCGGCCCCAGGTCTAATATAATCGGTGTGTACAGCTCAGAAAGAGTCCACCTTCAAAATGGCTGGAGCCAGGAGCTCAGGAGTTTGCGCCCAACACACAGTACAACCTGTTTTATAAATGTTCCCAAGTCCAGACAGCAGTGTGTGCCTTAGAAAGCAGTCTGCTTTAAATAAGGCCACCCAGGAGTTTAATGCTTCAACTGTACACTGCTGGCTGGGAACCTGTGAATTCTGCCCTGCAGTGCCTGCTTGTTGAAGAGACAAGCGCAGTCCGGCCAGTTCCCACTTCGTGTTAAATGTAACAGATCCAGCCTCCTCTTCTAGTTGCCACCTGCTCTGCAGCCTGCAGGCCACCCTTTTCCATGGGAGCCGAAGTGACTAGTAACAGCCTGGTGACCTGGGCAGCTCAGAGAGGCAGAGCAGTGAGAACTTCGGCAGGCTGGGTGACCTCAGTAATCTGACCCTCACAGATCTCAGTTATCCCAGCTGTTACACAGGGTTAGCATATCCCGCCTCTGGGGCTGTTGTAAGGACTGGATGTAATGTAAGTACCTGGCACATAGTAGGTGTTCAGTAAATGGCTCCAGAGTAGACCTATCAGAGTGACGCCAGGATACAAGGTCCTGGACCACACTCCGGGGGTGATGAGCCCATCGCAAATCCCAGCATAAACCCCTCTCCCCCACCCCCCATACACCCTCCCCTCCTCACGCTGTACTGATGCAAGAACGGGTTAAAGGTAATTCAGCCTGCATGTCTGCACAGAATGGGGCAGCCAGCCATCTTCCTCTCCCACTTCGGGAAATTCTGGGCAGATGGCATGTATTTGAGGCTCTAACGGAGAGATCATTCAACAGCCACCTCCCGTGGATTCTCGCTCACTGACATGTGCCATCCTGCAGGAAGTATGCTAGAGTGATGTCTCTCAAACAGCGGTCGTGGGCACCTTGTGACAATGCAGATTCTGAATCCAGAAGTCCATGGTGGGACCTGGGATCATGCATTTCAAGCAAGTACAACAGCACTCTTTGATGTGTCAGCCATGTGCCAGGGAACCCTGTCTCACGTAAGCCTACCTACAACCCCGTTTTACAGGGGAAGAAACTGAGGCAGAGAAGATCAATATTACCCAAGGTCGCATAATCTTGTAAAAGATTAAGACTTGAACCCAAGCAGGCTGAGCCCAGAGGCGGCTGATTCTGAGGCTGCGGACAGCAAGCATGGGGAGTGACAGGATGACCTGAAGGTCCCAAAGGGTCTTCCACTGTGTAGGGCTCCTTCCAAGCAGATGAAAATTGCCAGGGTGAGGTCCCAGGAGGCAGAACGGGGGAATGAGCAGCAGAGAAGACACACGGCCATAACACTGCATTAGCACCTGATGTAATTGCCTAGCAGATAAGGCCACCAGATGTAATCCATATACATCCCAAGGACACAGGCTGGAGACGTGGAGCCGGGACAGTGGGGGGAATGCCCACATGAACCACTAAATAAAATTAATATTTCTTACCCTTCTCTCTTTTTGCCTGCCTGCTCACCTCCATTCCTGCCTGTACCTTTCCTTTAAAACAGATGTTTAATTAAATGGAAAACAAACACACCCTGCATTAGCATTACTTAGTAAGAACAAGGCTGTGTTCCATCCCAGCAATAAGCGCTGGCAGCTCCCCTGCCACTCAGGAGTGATCTCACAACGGCCACGCTCCCGGGAGCTGCAGGGCATGGAGTCAGAGTCAGTTCAAGGGATCTTTTCTTACCCAGGGGCCCGGCAGCCACAAGCAGCAGAAATGGACAGCCAAGTCGAGATGGAGGTCAGTGTGGATTCCTGCTCTTGTCTGGCTGATGGTGAGGGTTCAGGCAAAGCCACACAAGTCCTAGGCTCCCAGAATCACCACTCAGCTTGCACTCGGAAAGGTAACGCCTAGCCAGCACCTGGGCAATGCCACCCAGGAGGTCACTTTGCAGCCAAAACCCCTAATTAATTCAATGACCCCCAGGCTCTCTGAGAGTAGCCCGGCCGACTTAGGCCAACACTCAGGCCAGCACGCAAGCAAGCTGCTGTGAAGCAGCCAGCATGGGGACCCCAGCCAGCTCTGCCTCGGGGCCCAGCGGCCTCTTCCTCTCTGGCCTGTGGATTCATGTTGTTACATGGATGTGTTTTCAGACAGAAGCAGGTTGGATGCCAAGAGCTGTATCAACAGTCTCCGAGGAGAAGAGCCCCGATGCTGGACACCTGGCATTTAGAAGAAAGAGCTTTGTCTTCAAAGAGTCACCTCCCACCGTTCACCAGCAACAGCCCTTTCATCTTGTAAGCGGTTCTGAAAACTGAACCCTCTGGAACCCAGCTCTCAGCCCTCTACTTCCCAATACTCCCCAGATGAGATGCTCTTTCCTCCGTTGACGCAGATTTTTCTCCATCCATGTAAAATGGGTTCTAGTTCCAGAATTTAAATCACCAGATTTTTATATGACTGGACCAGCTCCTGTCTAAGAGGACTTTAGAGAGGCCTGGGGTGTGTTTATCCACCTGAATTCTCCTTCCTTGCTCTCCAATACCCACCTCTCTCTTCAAGGACTGAGTTAAATAATGTCACGTGTGCCAGGGAAGTGGAGGGGCTAAGAAGTCACGGGCAGATGTCCACTCCCTGGGTGGCACTGGGGTGTGTAAACACGAGATGGAGGCCAAGATGACCAGGCAAGGGGCAGAGGACTGGCAAAAGAAGGCCAGTGGAAAGTTAACGGCAGCAGCGATGCCCGGCGCAACCGCACACCGGCCAGGAGAGCACACTTTGACTCTCAAAAGGAGCAACATGTCAAGGGGTGGTTGCCCACCACCTACATCAGACACCTTGGCTAGGTGGGGTGGGAAGCTGGCTCCAGGAAATTCTAGTACTTTTCTGGACTCTAGTAAATTCGAGAGGCTGGGGAGCAGCTGGTATTGGCACTTTTATAAGCTTCCCCAGTGATTTGAATGCACCCTAAAATTTGAGGCATGCTATCCTCAAGCAGAGTGAACAGGGCGGTACGCCTCCCCAGGGTTCTGGACCAAAAATACACACGTTCCTATCACAAGCAGATGACTCCTGAAAATCAGCGAGCTGCCCATCTGCACAGAAGGGAACTGAAAAAACAAGTTGCTTCCTTAAGGGGACTTGGTGACCCCAACTAATTCACCCCTGGCCAGTGGAGTTTCATTCCCAGCAGGCAAACTACGGCTGAGGGGCTTCGTGCTCTGCAGACAACCTGGGCTCCCAGGCCCGCCCGGGAAAAGCGAGCTTGTTCAAGAGGCGAGAGGAAGTGAGCTGGGGGGGGCCCTCCGGCCATCTGCTCTGCAGGAGAGGATCTGGCGGGGGCCTGAGGAGCTGTCTCTTGCCCAAATTCTCTGGAAGTCTCTCCAACTCTGTCCAACAAATAACCCGAGGACCCCAGCAAAGAAAAGGACTCTGGTAGCCCAAGGGGCAACAGCGGTCCTATAAAGCCCCCAAAACGCTGGCTGCACACCTGGGACCCAAGCGACTGTTGATTGATGTGCTTCCATGTTTCCAAAAGCCAAGTGCAGCCCTAATGCCCAGCTCTAAAGTGCAAGTGCTCTTTGTCCAGTTGCAACGGGCCTGGGGAGGAGAGGGAGCCTGGAGCAGAAGACTGAAGTGACCTGGATGCTGGGCAACCTCAACTGGTAACACCCGATCACAGACAACGTTTCCAGCACGGCTGGGATGAGTTTAGGGCTGTGCGGCCTGGAAGCCTCAGCCTCCGGCCCAGCCAGAAGTGCTCGGACCAGCACGGCGCAGGCTCAGCTACTCATGGCAGAGGCAGATGACAAGTGTACCACCCCACGAGACGGGAGGACGTGAGTTCTCATCAGATGGGGAATCTGTCGGCAGGTGAGAAGGCCACCAGTCACTGCGGCAGAGGCATCATAAGCATCACAAACACCATCAGCACCAGCGGATGTTAGAGCTGCAAGAGGCTCTGGATGTTCGATGCTGACCCCTTGGTTTAGAGATGAGGAAACTGAGGCCCAGGGAGGTTAAAGGACTGTCCACGTTCACTAAATTCACAGCCCTAGAATTGCAACAGGAGCCCTAAGTCTCATGCCAGCTCAGGAGTAATACTCCAGGCAAGGAGTTAGCCAAGCAGCAGACCACAGCGGGAGTGACACCCAGGTTTAGCACTGACAGGGGAGGCCCTAGGAAGCCAAAGTCCCCAGGATTCTTGCATTATGAATAAGCCGAGATGGGGACGACAGATCCCCTAGGCGCACTGGAAACCAAGCCGTTTCACAGCATGGCTGAATGGCTTCACCGCCATCGAATGTCAGGGGCTGTCGTCAGGGAGCTGTGTTCACAGGACATGTTGGGGACCCTGTTCTCAGCCCCATTCCGTCCAAACTGTGTTCCAATTTCTGAAGCCTGCTTTGATATTACACATGAATAGGCACACTCGGGGGTGGGGGGTTTTATCCCATTACTTCTTGATTCAATGAAAGCCTTGCTTTCGATATTAACTTCACTGACCTTCGGGACCATTCACAAGGGACAGAAAAGACCTAAGAAACAAAATTTGTTTTCCAAGAGAAAGGATATTAGTCTACTGAGTTTAGTTGATCCTGGTGAGCAGAATGAAAGGGGAGGAAAAAAAGCTTTCAATTCCTTAAAATGATAAAATATAACATGCGAAAAAATAAAGTAAAAGAGAGCAGACAGCCTCCAAATTTTATTCTCAATTTTAACCACAGATGACTTTATAGATAAGTGAAAGGGAAGAGTCTCAGAAGTTATTTTTATCCTGACAGAATCCTCCTTATTCGAGAAATTGATTTATAGCAATTAGCGTGCCAAGACTTGTCAGTCCCGGGAGGAACAGTAGCCCAGGGCTGCCATCTGTGCCCCTGGAGACCTCATTCATCATCTCTTCACAGGCAGCGACCTCTTTTTCCTTCCCAGGAAAACCCTCCTTGTCCATTATCCGGAGTGAATAGGCCTCTCCTGCTCCATGGCCCCACAGCAGAATCTATCTGGCTGCCTGTCACCTGCTAATCACCGACCCTCACCTCTGCCAGGGATGCCTGTCACCATCGCACCCCTGGCTACAAATGCATGGCCCCAAGTCATGATAGCCTGACCCCCAAGAAGCATGCTTAGTGCCTGGTGGGTGTGTCCTGCTGTCCCGCCTGACACACAGTCTCCACGGGCCTTATCCAACACTCATAACTCTGCTCCTATGCTGAGCGAGGTTGGGGCCGGGCTCTGTGCACATCATAGGGACCCAAGGAGAAGCCTGGGTGGACAAGTGTTCACATGCCCCTGGTCATCTGTGCTTGCCATTTTCTCAGCCAGAATCCCTCCACACCCGACGATCTGCAACCATCTCCAGGTGACCGGCGCCTCCATGTCCCTCCCCTGCAGTGAGCCTCCTAAATCACAGGGCCCTCTGTGACTCGCCCACCGGTACTCTGGGCATCACCCTCACAGTATCTGTTTACTTGCTACAACCCCTCATGCACCTAGCAGGCACCTGGGACATGGGATAAACCAAAGAGCTGCTCCCGAAGCAGACCCCAAGTGTCAGCGTGGACACAGCATTACGCTCAGTGAAATGCATCAAACAGAGAAAGACATCTACGGTGTGAGTTCCCTTCTATGTGGACTCTCCTAAAAAGATGACTTCATAGAAACAGAGACTAGAATGTTTGCCAGGAGAGCAGGCAGAGAACGAGAGATGTTGGCCAAAGGGTTAAGCTACAAAATGAGTAACGGGATTAATGTGCAGCACAGAAACTTAGTTAATAATACTGATGCTTCATCTGAAGGTTAGGAGAGGAGATCTTACAATGGTAACTGCGCACGCATGCACATACACACTCACACACACACACACACTCACACACTCACGAGAATCATGTGAAGGGAGACAGTGTTAGCTGACCATACAGTGACCACCATTTTGCAATAGACACATGTATCAAGTCATGATGCTGTGATGATAAACTTACATGTGTTATATGTCAGTAATGTATCACTAATGCTAATTCCAACACATAAAGCCGAAAGAGGGCATCTTGTCACCCCACAGCCGCCTGCCACGGAGTCTTCACTTAGTGGTCCATCTGTCAGTTGCTGATCCCTCCTGTTCTGAAATCACTGACCCTGACCTTGCTTCCCTTTCAAATGGAGATAATAATGTGCCCACAGCAGAAGGGCTGGGAGATGATTCACAACAATAGCTGAGTAATTATAATAATGATCAGTGATCACACCCTTACTATCTGCCAGGCACTGGGCGTCATCCCCTTAAAACGCTCACCCTCTCACTCATTATATTCTTGCAAAAACATTATGATTTCTGCTTTCTCAATGAATACAAACTAAATCTGAGGGAGGTTAAGCAACTTGCCCCAGGGCTCACAACTAATGAAGAGGAGAGCTGGGTCTCACTAAACCCAAAGACCCTGCTGTCCAACCCTATACGCGCTGACAAAGCAAGCAGACCCGTGCCTGGCGCACAGAAGCTGTGTGATAAATACGGGCTGAGTCACTGTCTGGAAGTGAAGACCCACCAAGGCCACGCTGCCCTGTTCGCACCTGAGGTCCTTCTTTCAGCTAATATGTGACCGCCTCCATCTGCAAAAGCACATCCTAGCATCTTCCTTGCTGCTCCAGGGAGAGAAGTAACGCACCTGGGCAAAAGGCAGGAGGGCGCAGGAGGTGCGCCCTGCAATGATGCCACAGTGAGTCAGCTCCCCAGCAAGCTGCTTGGGGAGATCTGCTCTGGACAAGGCACCAATCCAGATCCTCAGCTCATGTCCAGGATTTGTCCTTCAGGCTGCTTACAATCCAAGTGGAGAGGCAGTGAACACGGGGCTCCTCCCTGCCCTGCACCCATCAGCCCTTCTACCAGCAAGAACATGCCACTTTGCTCTGGGGTGACCGCAACCCCACTGGATACTGCTTTAAAGAGACTATCAGTTAACATAACTCATCCTCCTCATGCCAAAAGCTGGATCCATGACCCCTGACGTTGGCCAAGGAGACCTTCTTCCTAAGACTTTAAGACCCTTCCCAGAAGAGTACTGCTGTTGGTTGGAGGGTGGGGAAGGAAGGAAGGCAGGAAGGGAGGGAAGGGAGGGAAGGAGAGAGGGAGCATTTTTATTTATTTGTTTTTCATTTGTTCTCCTCCTAATCCCAAATCACAAACCCCGGTCCTTGGGCTTTACATGGTCTACACCCCAGTCATCTCCGCAGCCTGAGAATGAGGATACGCCCAGAGTATTGTTCTTTTGTGAAATCACAGAGAATGTGTGTGTGTGTGTGTGTGTGTGTGTGTGTGTGTGTGTGTGTGTGTGTGTGCAGAGGTGAGGTCTCCCGGAAGTCTTTCCAGACACTGTCCCCTCATTTTCACTCCTGCATAAGTGCAGACTTGAGTCTCACTCCTTTCCAGGTTGTTCACTTTCCTCCAAAGAGCCAGGACAGCATTCTGACTGTCCATTTTCCGGCTCATACCCCGTGCCTTACACACAGGCATTTACTCCAGAAAATGGGACTGTGGCTATTTCACTTGACGGGTGCTAGCTGACAGGTCATCTCAGGGCCCCATCCACAGGCAATATTTACAAAAATTTCCTCCCACACACACACAATAAAGCCATATTAAATTATTGTGGTATTTTCCCTTTTTTTTCCTCCTGGATGACTGGGGATAGAATCCTTTTTAACCACTTGCAGAAAGATGCAGGCAGATTAGTCATAGTCTCTGCCAAATAATGTCCACACTTGTAAAATATTTACCCGTGGTTACAGACTGACTTGTGCACTCCTCAGATTCATATGCTCAAACCCTAAGCCCCAGGGTGGCTGTAGGGTCTCTAAGGACGTAATTAAGATTAAATGAGGTCATAAGGGCAGAGCCCTAATCCTATGGAAGTGCTGTCCTTGTAAGAAAGGCACAGGCACCAGGAAAAGGCACACACAGACGTAAGGCCATGAGAAGTCACAGCAAGAAGGTGGCCACCTGCAAGCTGGGGAAAGAGGCCTCATCAGAAACCAATCCTGCCAGTGCCTCGAAGAACTGTGGGAAAATGCAGTTCTACAGTTTAAGCCACTCAGTGTGCGGTACTGTGTCACAGCAAACTCAGCAGATGACTACGCCAGGCATGGTCCACGCTGCCTAAGTGGAGGCCGCAGGCCATGTTCCTCGTTCACTGTGTTCACCTATGTCCCCAATCTCCAGGAGAGAGTCTGACATCCTAGTGGATGTTCAATAAAGACTGGCTGACTTGAACTGAAAAAACATGGTGAGGTTCATAAGTCTTCATTTCTGTAAGAATGAGTCCTTTCTCACCCATTCAGTCAACACCACCACCCGGGTCCAGCATGTTTCAGTTGCTGCAGTCAGACACCTACCTAGATGATCTGTCCACATCGCTTCTGTACTTGTGAGAAAGACCACAAATCCAGAGGCAACACCATGGTGTGAGAAGAAATCCCCTCCGATACACAATGCCATCTACTCTATTTTACTCTCCTGCCACCACATGAGACAAGCCACCTGTTTTGGGAGAGGAAAACTAAAACTTAGAAAAGGCACACCCCAAGACTAGGGTCACCAATCGTCCCACTTTGACCAGGATTATCCCAGTTTAGTAACATTGAAACCAACCTCCCCACTTGTCAAGCTGAACCCCTCCCTTCCCAGTCTGGGACCTGAACACTCACTCTCCTCTCTGTCCTCTCTCTCTCCCTCTCCCCCTCTCTCTCTCACACACACACACAGAGGACCTGGTGATACACCAGTTGGTCGCAGTTCCAACTCTAAAAATAAGGGTAAGTCTACCGGAAACCCCACCAGTCATAAAGGCAACGCCCAAGTTTCAACCCAAGTACTTGGATTCTGTGGCCAATGCTGCTGCCACTGGTCCATGTCTGTTTCCACATTTCAAATGTATGGACCCATGAGGTTAAGTAGAAAGGCCCTGGGCGCTGGCCTTGTGATGCTTCCTTTCTCTGGAGTGGAAGCCTTGGGGAAAACTACCTCAGATATCGGCCTGGTCGAACATCAGGGATGATCTAGCCAGGGAGCTTATCACAACAGTTCAAGTGTGCGGCTAAACAAGGTCACCCCTTCTAGATCGTGCATTGCCTTTATGGCAATACTTCATAAGAACCATTCCCTTACAACAAAGCTGTCGAATCCAGCCACCACGGACCAGAAACATCCCAGCTGAACCCCGCCAAGCTGCTTTCTGATGAATTGTACACACAGATACCAATGTTCCCCAGATGTTCTCCATGTAAAACATTTGGTTTGGGACACCGCCTTTCTTTCCCCAAAACTCTTACATTTGTTTAATGGACTCATACAGTTCAGCTAAAATATCCTAGAGCAGACATCTGAAGCCAGGCCGGCTCTGAGGCAGGCATCCCATCTGCAGAAAAGACGAACAAGTAAATAAGACAGTTCGCCCCAAGATTTATGCTCCTTGCATCTTGAAGCAGGTCATAAAATGTAAGCTATGCACAGATAATAATGCAAGTCGCTTTCAAGTGTGTTTCTGAGTCCTTCTCCGTCTAATCTAAGACTGATGTTCCAACCGAGAGTTGGTCTGGCATGCTGAAGAGGAGGCTGAATTCTGCTTCTTACATCCTTAGAAAAGAAGTTTAAAAATCTGTCACTTGAACAATCTAGATGATTGAGGTAAAGGTAGGTTTTTCCTGGGCTTAGTTATCCAAATAGAGCAATAGTTCTTCATCTCTTCACCTACAACCTAGAATACAGGCTACAAGTGGCGAAATGAGATATGCACTGGACCTCGAGACAAAAGACCCAGCTGGTTTAGTGGCCACATACCAAGTAGGTGACCCTGGCCAGCCCTGCTCACCCCAAAGAAGATCGTCCTGTTAGATAAGAAAAGGGAATTTCACTAGAGCCACAGCCAGGGTCCATTCAATGAGGAAGGGGAACAGACCCTAGAAGAATCACCCAAGGAATGTCATCAGATCCATGTACTGAACCCCTGCAGACAGGGCTCTCCCACTAGTAACAAACTTGAGTACAGTCAATCTGTGGGGAAGCTAGAAAATGGAACTAGAAGCCACTAGAGATCATGTCACTGATGGAATCTAGACAGGTCAACTCAAGTTAGATCTCTAATCTTTCATATTTCTGTGTCTGGTATGTTAGCAGTATTGAGCATGCATTATTATTGCTTTAGGGAAAAGGAATTTGTCTTTTAGACAAAGGAATGAAAGTTGATGAGGAAAAGGCAGGCAAACCCTAAGTAGTAGACATGAGAATTTTGAAACACAGTGCTGGAGACCATGGAGGAGAAGTTCCTGAAGATATCAAGCAAAGATTGAAAACTACCTTCAAAGTCCTTGAAGAGGGCAGGAATAAGTGAATTCACTTAAAACAGATTTACATGAGAAATGGCTATAATGTTTTTGAACAATTGACTCTTACATGGGTGAGCTTTAATTGCCTCTGGAAAAACAGAGTACTCTGCTTCAACTTTGTAGTATTTCCACTTAGCCAATGCATCGTATTCAGCAGTATTTTCCATTTCCTTGACTGAGGTTTATGGCAGATTGACTATTTCCCACACCCTCTGTTCAATGAACTAACCACCCACCCCTGTGCCGCCAACCCACCTGCCCCAATATGGCAGCCTCTCCAGTCCATGAGACACCTCAGCCTCCAAGAGGGTGAGAAAACCCTGACATGGCTGTTAACTCCCTCCATTCTAAGGGGGAAAAAAAATCCAGATTTCAGACTCATGTTTGCTCTCTTCACTGCCAAAGAAGAGAAGCTACAACGAGATAACCTAGAAACGACCAGCAGTGCCCAGCATACCACACTGGCTCTAAAAAGGCTTTCATTGGGTTTACTACCCAGCAGGCAGAGATGTGTGTAAGCAAAAATACTGCGATTAGACCACCAAAACAGGAGCCTGAACAGTCCATGTCAAAGGGCAAAGTCAGATGGGGGTTGGGAGGAAGGAAGCAGCTGTAGCCTCTTTTAAGAGGACATTTCAGGTCACCCCACGCCAAGAAGTCCCTCCAAATGAACTTGTGTGGCCCCCAGGGAATTGGTTGTGCAGGGTGGAATAACTTCCCTGAAATAAACAGACACACAAAGGTCACGACAACTGGGGCCAAAAAAGAAAACAAGTCGGCTGCGGATTTACGGGCAGCCTCTGATGCAACAGAGCAAAAAGTCCTGGGCCAGACTGGTGGGATGACTGTGGACACACCCGTCTTCCCTAGAGGAGTACTGGGGGCTGGGGTGCATGAGGGGACCCGCCTTCCTGTGGGCAAGGTCCCAAATGGACCTGGCATTGAAGATGACACCTTCAGGCGTGCAGACCCTTGGGCCAGGGGCCCTCAACCCCAGTGGGGCAATACAGCGACCTAGGGGTCTGCTGAGAGACACCACCACCTGGGCCTACTTCCAGGGAGCCTTGGAAAGGTGCCGGGTTATCTAAGGCTCAGCCGGGCCTGAGCCAGTGGGGAGGACCCGCCAAGGGGCCCCTGCGTGCTGACCTGGGTACCTGACTACTTCTGCTGCTCTGTGCATCTGCTTCTTCAGCGCTGAAGCCAGAGTGACGGTCCCCACCTCCCTAAGGCACTGCTGAATGAGAGGACGTGCATAAACCGCTTAACACAGGGCATCTGACAGAAGACAGCCGCGAGCAGGCCACGTATGCTCTGTACGTGCTCACGCTCTCCTCCTTCATCTTTTTTTTCAAGGTTCTACCAAGTGGGTCAAGAGTTCTGAGCAATTCCTGACTCTGAAGGATTTGTTGCCTTTCTGAGTGGTCAGAAAAGTGGGGAGACACAGTCTTCTCTAGAGTGCTATACCACACACACACACACACACACACACACACACCCTACTGACATACTCTACAGCAAGATGACACAAAAATTTAGTCTTGAGCAGGAAGACGAGGGCACACCTAGCTTCTCAGATTTGCTCTGCTTTTCCTGTCTAGAAGAAAGCCTGTCTTAAGTGTCACACTTTCTCAGGAAGGCCCTGTCTCCCCTAGGAGACCCGGGAGCGCCGCACAGCCTGGTGCACGCGGGGTAAGGGGGTGTCTGTTGGAGGTATTGATTCTGCTCCTGGAGGCCAGGGAGGGGCACTTACAGGTCAACCGACCTCATGATGTTCACCTGTGTCAACTCCTAGCTGAACGTGGATTGTGAACAACCGGCACCAAACAGTAAGAAGGCCCATTCCACGTCCAGGCGGCAGCTCCACTTAGGGTGTTGCGAGCATTAATTGCCATGCCTCGGTTTACCTGGGGTAGAATCATGGTGCGTACCTCTTCAGGGTATTCTGAGGATGGAGTCAGTGATTTAACATCCTTAGATAACTGGCACGCTTATTGCTATGCAACTGTCTACTATTATTACTTGATGAGAAGATAGCGGAGAAAGAGCCCTCAAGCTTTGGGCCCAAGATGAGAATGGAGGAACTGGGGGTCCAGGGGACACCACGGCAAGAGGTGAGGGTGGGAGAAGGCGGGGTGGTGTAGCCAGGTGAAGGCGGCTTCCCGTTCAGGCACCATCGCCAGCACCTTCACAGGAGCTGTTTGGTTAGAAGGCTGCTTTTTCCCCACGTCTCCCTAAGTCCCACCCTTCCCTGCTGGAGCAGACCCTCTGGGGTGGGTGCCCAAGATGTGCCCCCGCATTTCAGAACCATTAGAGGACCTGTGTCTGAGCGCTCACCACGGTTTCCAGAGTCTCACACAACGGCTGACACACAGCACGTGCTCAGAAGTATCAGATGAGTTCATTCAAGGACTACAGTTCTATATGCATCTGTTCTCTGCGTGTGTGTGCGTGTGCGTGTGTGTTAGGCACACGCAGAGCAAAGTTGAATCAGACGGGCGACTTCATTCTAAAAATCATTACTGGCTGCTCACGGCATCGCGCACTGCTCTAAACGCTGCAGATGAGGAAACGTGATGAAACAGCTCGCTCAGAGCTAATTACACATCGTGACAAGTACTATGGAGGGAGCTAATAAAACCAGGTAAGGGGCGGCACCTGTCACGGCTCTCATTAAACTCAGCTTCCAGGAGGGCGCTGTCCCACAAAACTTTCTACGGTCTTTTGTTTCTGTGTCCAGTGGTAGCCACCAGCCACATGGAGTGACCAGGCACCTACAATGTGGGAAGTTGGAGCAAGAAACTTCACTTTTGATTGCATCCCTTTATAATGCATTTTAATTTGAATAGTGTGTCCACACTGAACAGTGGAGGTCTAGAGGCAGCAAGAGATATGAGAGACATGTACACTGAAAATTATAACGCAAATGTGTATGTGGGCGGGGGGCGGAGCACCATGTGTTATCCAATGCCTCTCACCCAATTACCAGCTGCCCTAATGTTCTCTGGCTCCGGGAATTGAAAGAACAAGGTCAGGTACAAGGCACTGTACTTGGGCTGGAATTTTTATAGCCCATGATCAGTGGGGAGTGGTATGCAGCCCGGCCTAGCCCGGGAGACAGCTAACCATCGAGATGCCTGCCTGCAGCTGCCACAGAGAACTCTCTTTCCCACCATGCTGCGGATGGTCACTCTGTCCTTGTGAGAACGTCCCCCGGGTCCCCAGACACTGGATGGATTTGATGAGATTTCTGTGCTTCAAGTCGAAAAGCACAAAAACCAGCCTCCTGAATTCCACCGGAAAATTGGTGGCTAATCCAAACATTTCATAAAATTAGAACTCATTGTGGGGCTGAAAGGAATTTAGATGGTGCTGCCACCAGAGAAATGCAAAATATTTGATCTAATTTTTTCCTTCGTGAGCTGTTTTAAGAAGCAAGTGCTTTTTCTGCTTGAAGCAAAAGTGGGGTGTGGGGAAGAATGAGAGGTTTTTTGTTTTTGTTTTGTTTTCTCTGTGGTTTTCAAAAAGCCTCACCAGATGAAAAATCAAGGAATCCTGCCTGATGCCCTCATCCCTTCGCTAGCAGAGATAATAAACCTGCCATCTCAGCCAAACGTGCCTTTATAAAGATGGTACTTTTTCCTGGAAAATGGCACGTTGGCTCTTTCCTTATCTTCTTGGGGCTGTGGCCCTGAATTTGTATATCCTGTGATTCCATTAACAAGAGAGACACTGCAATCACTCACTCAGGCACGCAGGCATGTCTGTCACCAGTATTTATCTGCCAAGCCCTGTGCTAGGCATTTGGGATACACCCAACAACAAAACTGATGGAACATGGTGTGCCCAGGGGGCTTAGCAGTTAAGTCCCCTGGGCACAATCCACAGGCATCCCAAGGAACCAAGTTCAAGACCAGGACTGGGGAGAATGACCAAGATGAACAAGCACTTCCTCTCTCTCTTCCTGCCTGCTTGCCTTCATTCCTGCCTGCATCTTGCCTTTAAAAAAATAATAAAGGAACATGCCTTTCCATGAAGGAAGACATGGGAGGACTCCATGCTTGCCACTTTGAAGCAACCTGGGGACAAGACATGAAGACAGAAAATTCAGAATCAGGAAAGGACTCGAAAAGTAAGTGCTAAGTAAGCAAGAACCTCATCTATCCCATCACTTTCCCTACGGCCCAGGGCAGAGCAGTGCGTTACATGTGGCAGGCACACAGTGAGCATTTGCTGAATGAATGATGAATCCCGACACAAGCATCTGGCCCAAGGCTCTCATCTCACAGATAAGTTCAGTGAAGTCACAGAGGGGACACATCTTGCCCAAAGTCACACTGGTCAAGTTGTGGCAATAGTGGGACTGGCCCCCAAGTCTCCTGATCACATTGCCAGACTCACAACACCCCACGGCTAGTCAACAAATAGGAATTACCTCCTGACTGTGCACCAGGCACTGAAGTAGGCGCAGAGAGACAATGAGCTAGACGCAGCCTAACTGGGATCACGGTTTCCCCACGCCCAGAAATTGCGTCCCTGAGTTTGACTCTGGGGCCTGATGCATGTCTACCATCCATTGTGTGGGTGAGGAATCCAAGCAGGAAACTGCAGAAGCTTCCAAAACCCCGGACCTACGAGAAGCCGGGAGCCACATATCATGACGCTGACCCTGAAGTCAGGCAGTCCAGCCACGTACCTGGCTCAGGGACTTCCAGCAAGTCACTGGGACTCTGCTTCTCCTTCCTCATGTGCAAAATGAAAAGAGTAAGAACAGACACGCCAAGAGAAGGCCTGTAAGGCAGTGAGAGCCTGACCACACTTGTCCCTCAGGAAATGTTTGCTGCTTTTCTGACTGTTGGGGACAGGTACCCCTGCGGCTCCGGATTTCCTGTACTTTCCAAAAGGTGGACCCGGCTCGGCGCTGAGATTTCCACTTAATTCCGCCCCCTCCAGGATTTCTGCTGCCAGCCGTGGCATGCCCACTCACCCGTGTTCCCACCCTGAGCGTTCTGGTTGATTCTGTCCAGGGACACCGGTATCGATTACCCAGGGGAAAGATACAAAGCGTGGTCCTCCCTGGAGAGAGTGCATCCCCGCGCATCCAATGCCTGCACCAGGCCCCCAGAGTGCGAGCCTCTTCCTACCCCTACTTCTGCTCACTGGAGAGAATTCAGTTTTCAATCTACTAAGAAACATACAAAGTAATTATGTTGCCCAAGGCTCTATGTCTGCTGTCATCTCTTTTATTGCTAGTGAGAAAATCAAGGCTGTACAAAGGGATGGAATTCTGAGAGAGCAAAGCAGAAAACTGGCCTCCTTACATGGAGCAGCAAAGCATGGGTAAGCAAAGAACACAAAGACCCCCCTGCTGGGGTCTAGAAATGACACAGGGGAGAGTCACCTTCCAGAAGCAGGACATGGCCAAGCTCTCTTACTGGTGGGGGGGGGGGGGGGGGGGGGCGGAAGTCCTATCTTCTTTCCTATTGTCTGCCCAGAGCCAGACACCGAGGTGGCACTCAAAAGTTATCTGAATAAGTACACATGTGACCTGGAAGAAGGGACAGCTGCCACAGGAAAACAGCGACAGCGCTGTTTCTACTCCTTCTTGGGAAACTGTCCAGAAAGGGAGCAAAGAGCTCAGGAGACATGAGTTGCATCCTGCCAGCATCTCCAGCAGCTGTGGCCTCAGCTGGCTCTGCCATGAGTTGGGACGATGACAGCGTCTCCCTCCTAGGAGGGTTGAAGGCGACAAGGAATTCAGGGAGTGAGGCAGATAACCCACTTACCTGGGGCAGAATTACGGGGAAGTCTCCAGAGTCATAGCCTCCTTTCTGAGTGAGTAGAAAGAATATGAAGAAACAGAGTCAAGAGAATATCTCAAATAGAAAGTATAGGTGAGTCTGAGTGATTGATAATTGTTTTCATCTTTAAACAGCAGTGAACATTCATCAAGTGCAGCTTCTCAGTGAGGCTGCGAACACACCCCTGGCTTTGGAGAAAGAGTCCCTCTTCAGTCTTGTCCCCATCCCCATCTGTGCCGAGATGGAGGAGGCGAGCTCTCCCAGACGTTGAGTGCCTCCAATCACTGCTAGAGCAAGGCAGATGGCAGCTACCTGGAGACCCACACACGCAGCCAAGAGCAGAGGCCACACGGTACCCAAAGCAAAGTCCCTAAACTCTTAAGTGTCTAAGGAAGAAACTAAGAGTCTTCTAAGCAACCCAGCCAAACAGGTATTGACCCTACTCTGAACCCCAAATAGTAACAGTCCACCTTTACTGGGAACAGGCTACATGGCACGCACTGTCCTCAGCACCGTCCCAGAACCTGAGGAGGCAGGTTTACTGCCATCATCCCATTTCACAGATGAGAAAACTCAGGAATCTGAAAAAGCAAGGTCTGCCTGGGCCAAAGAGGAATTCACTGATCTCTGGCAGAACCAGGGAGCAAGTAGGAAGGCTGACACTCCATGAGGAAGACTCTTCCTTTCACTCAACAAACCAGCACCAAACCATCTGAAAGATTTGTTGTTTTTTTTAAAGGAAAGGTGAGGCAGGATTGAGCATGAGTAGGCAGGCATGAATGCAAGCAGGCAGGCAGACAGGAAGAGGAAGGAGGAAGAAACACTTTTTTATTTAGTGGTTCACAATGGTTGCTCCCCAACCTGCTCCTGGGGCCTGCGCTCCTTCAGAGGTGATGGATCTAACCATCACTCCACCAGAGCGCCCCTCTGGAAGGGCTTTGAGAGTGAAATATTTCCCTTGACCCCCAACAGGGAGTCCTTCTGTCAACAGGAAATGAAGTCTACATTTCACCAATTCCACTCAGTGAATCCCAGGATTCTCTCCCTCTGAGCCACAGGGAGCTTGGGGAACATTTACCTCAGCCCCTCAGTTTACAGGTAAAGAAACAGGGCTTGATACCGGCATCTTGAGTCTTTCCCAAAGGGCCCCGTCCACCAATAACACGTAGAGAACATTTGCTGTGAGCCACACACTTTTCAAAGGACTTGACATGTGACTCATGTATCCTCACTCCCATTTCACAGATGAAGAAACTGAGTCAAGTCGACCATCTCAAGGTGACACAGGAGGTTCAGGTGGGTTCTCAACTCAAACCAGGTGGCCTGGCTCCAAGGCCATGTTCACAACACCCCAGGCTCCTTACTAGATTCCTAGATCCCCCTGTCCCGGAAAGGATCGAGATTTGTGTGTCCTTCAGCACTTGGGGTGATTCAGATATGAAATGGCACCAGCCAGCAAGTAACCTTCTCTTTTTATAAAGGAAAGGTGCGGGCAGGAATGAAGGGTAGGCAGGCAGGAAGAGAGAGGAAGAAGTAGCGCTTTATTTTAATTTTTTTATTTAATTGTTCACACTGGTTGTTTCTTTCAGGACCCAGGACTCGAACCCAGGGGTGTGTGGCCTGCGCTCCTTCAGAGACGACTGACCCAACCGCTGCTCCACCAGGGCACAATGCAAGAATTCCCTCTAACCTGAAGCAATCGGTGGTTTTTGTGGCTTTTGAGCTACAGGAATATGAGGCACTTGACACAAGTGAAAGGAATGGGGCCTTCAGGAAATTCTAAGAGAAAGAAACAGCGCCCTTAATAAAAATCCTGGGAAACTGGCCCCTCTCACCCCCACCTGGCCAAAAAGATTCAAGTTCCACCCTGAACCCCTGTGAAGACCGGTGCCCCTTCCCCATTCAAGGAAGGAGGGGAGCCTACCGCTGCCTCCCCTTAGCACCCTCCCCCTGGAAACCACGCATCTCGAAGGAAAGTAAACCAAGGAGAGTTCTTCTCTCCAGTTTAAAAAGCAAATCATGATGGCGCTTTTTCCAGACAGGCATTCGCTCTGCACTCCAGCAGGTTTACAATTCTCCAAGTGCTTGATTTACAGCCCAGGGGGAAATGTTTTCAGAACCTTGCAGATGCATTTTGTATCTAATGTATCTTGCCTGCTCTGCAGCGCTGATGGCCAGGAGTCTCAGAGAGGGGGCTGGAGTCTCCAGGGGGTAGACAGCAAAGTGTGGGAGCAAGCCAAGGCAGGGGCCAAAGAATTGCAGGGGGTGCGGGGAGAGCAGGGGCAGTGGCCAAGGGAAGGTACAGGTTCCCTCCAGCCACCGTGCAGAGCAGGAATGAAGACAACACAGCAAGTGATGCTGGAGTCTCGGAGCCACCCCCGAGTACAGCAGGATGGGGGCCCCCAGGGGCCTTCCTACTGTCTCCCATTTTCACAGAAGAGGCCCTGCTCAGGATTGCTGCTGCACTCTTCATGCAGTGGTCCATCCATTCTTTCAGCCCTACTTACTGGGCACTAACACAAGCCTGGTACCAGGCTACAGGCCAGGATGCAGTGGTAAGACAGGCAGCACCGCTGCTGCTCTAAGGGGAGCGGAAGGGGACTGGGTCTGCGGACAGGTTCTCAGGCCCACACTGTTCACATGCTCTGGAGGAAAAAGACAACAGGGCTGAGACAAAGGGATGAGAAAGTGGGGGTGTGGGCATCCAGGCAGGAGCCTCAAAAGAGGTAGTGAGGTCAGTCCCCCCACACCCCATGCAAGGGCTTAAGCAGGGAAACCACGGCCCAAGAGAAAAGGTCGCCTGGCACTCAACGCCATACTTCTCACCCAAACACTTCTACTAGCTCGTTTTCCAGAGTCTTCTATGTATCAGGCCCTGCATGACATGCTTCCAAATGCTATTTCTCTTGGCAATCCCACTCGGTAGGAGGTTGGTAGATGTATCTTCTAGAGGAGAAAACAGCAGCTCAGAGAACACAAGTGGTTTATCCAGAACCATCTAGCTGCCAAGCAGCAGGGGGGAAGTGGAAGCCAAGTCCAACTTTCCACCTGTGATCTCTTCTTCCATACCTCCCCTATGCACAGCCTGTTCTCAGACTATTCCAGATGTATTCATGCATGTCCCAACGAAATTCCAGGTAGCGCCATGGCAGAACTGGTCTAAGTCCCCTAGGATCCTCAGCATGGTGGTAAATGCTCGTTAAATACCTCCGGCTGACGGAAACGAGAAGGCATGCCAATCCTTCTACAGAATGTGTCTTTATTCCCTGGAATCTCCAGCCACTGGGTAGAGACACCACACCAGGGCTGCCAGCTAAGGGTGTGCAGGTCGTACGTACACAAGGTGCCCCATCCAGGGGCAAGCGAATGGCATCCAGGCCACGCTGTTCCCCCAGGGCCACGGGTCTGGCCTCAGGTCAGGAAGGGATGCTTTCGAACTGGCAACAGCCCTGCAGGCTTTGACCGCGGACCCACTATGTGGCAGACACAGAGCTAAAAGCTTAGCAACATCACGTTACCTAACCATCCATAAAATAAGAACTTGTATGAGCCCCAGAGAAGATCAGAGGCTTAAAGGGCATTAGCGACTAGGCCAAGGTCACTTGGTGGTCAAGGGGTGGGACGTGATGGAGTGTGGGCCCCGATGATCTGTTTTCAGGTGTCTCTCTGGACCACGACACACAGGACAGGACACCGCTTTCTGCTCTTACACAAAGGAGGCTGAGCGCTCCGTGGATCTGCCAGTTGGAATTTCAGGGGCCCCCTTCCACGGCCCAACCACCACCCTGAGCCGCGTGGCTCTCCTCTACTTACATTGAGCTACGGTGCATAGGTCACGCCATTCACACATCTAAGACACACAACTCAAGTTCAGTAGATGTGTAGAGCTGTGGAACCCACATCACCCTCCATCTCGGGACGCTTTCATCAACGCGGAAAGAAGCCCCGGACCCATTTGCAGTGACACCCCATTTAGTTCCACCACACACCCGACACAGGCCACCGCCAAGTGCTTTCTGTCTCAAGGGATTTGGGTCGTTTGTGGCACGCCCTGGTGGAGCAGTGGGTGGGTCAATCACCTCCGAAGGAACTCATGCCACATACCCCTGGGTTTGAGTCCCAGGTCCGAGGGGAGTAACCAGTATGAACTAAATAAAATGAATAAAAATGTTTCTTCCTTCTCTCTCTTCCTGCCTGCCTGTTTGTGTTCATTCCTGCCTACACCTTTCCTTCAGAAGTAATTAAAAATTTAAAAAATATACAGCTATAGATAGATATAGAGATATATATATGATCATTCGTGATGGCTTCTTTCAGACAGCATAATGTCTGCAAAGTCCCTCCATGGTGCAGCGTGTTCCTTTGGATTGCAGAACAATATTCCATAAAGAAAATAATGGATTAGATGACCCCTAAATAAAATGGCATTGCCACCTCTCAACCAGCAGCGGGCTGGGCCTGCAGTGCTTGCATTCCGGGGTTCTTGTGACTAATGCTGTGAACCTCTGGGTATGAGTTTCTGTGTGGATCTGTGTCTGCACTTCTCCCGGGCGGAGCCTGGGGTGGAACTGCCCAGGTCTCACTGGAAGGTGCAGTGAAGAGTTTCCCGAGGAGCCATGCCGTGAAGGCTGCATCTGGCTGCTCCTGGGCCGATTCCAGGGAATTTTATCAATACAGCCAGACTGCACTCCCGGGGCACATCAGGGGCAGCCCCTCCGATTCCGGGGCCTGAGATCCTCTCATTCCTGTGCTGCGCCCGTCGTCTGGGCCGGCCCTGTGATAAATGTATCTGCTTTAAAGCAGACTCTTCACAAATCATAACTTACAGATGCTCAAGGACTTTCATGTGGGGGAGACAAAGGAGACACTGGCTGTCTGACTCTGGAGCCACTGAGGACAGGGAGCCGTGGCCAGAAAGTCGACCAGCCCGGAGGAGACCTCTCTCTCTCTCTCTCTCTCTCTCTCTCTCTCTCTCTCTCTCTCTCTCTCTCTCTCTCTCTCTCTCTCTCTCTCTCTCTCTCTCTCTCTCTCTCGCTCCCCGTGAGCACCAGCAAAAGCACCAGAAAGGGGATTCGACCCGCCTTTCACTTTCTGCCATCACCTTGTCTTCTCAACAGAGCAGAAAGTTTCCTGAGGTGAGGAATGATGACCTACAGCTACCGCATCTCCAAAACCATGCGCTTGCTCAGACTGTCACTTCATTTCCAGCCAACGAGCCTTGGGAAAGGACCTGCTAGGTGCCTGACACAGGTTCAAGACAGTTCCACAGAGCCTACCCACAGCCGAGACACCTGGACCCAACCCATATCTCCTGCTGCTTCCCAGAAGGAAGCCAACTCTCTGCGTCCTGGTGTGCTGCGGGCTGGGCTATGACCAGCAGCCCTCTCCAGGCCCCTGGGGTCCCAGGGGCCAAGCCTGCTTAAGGAACCCAAAACTCAGTGTGTCCAGGTGGAGAGCATCCTGACCTGACTCATTAAGACTCAGGTCCCACCGAGCAGGGTCTACCAGAAGCAGACATCTCTCCCCACCAACACAGTGCCGACGCTTATCTTCTCAGACGTCGACCCTTGTGAAAACCTCCCAGCTGGACTTCCTGCTCCAAGCCAGCTCACCAGACCCGTGGGCACAGGGCCGGCGGTGGTCAGGACCCAGCTCAGCCCCTCAGAAATAGGGGTAATCCAGTCAAGGTTTCTGCATGTACACTGTCTGGATTCAAACCCGTTTCCACTACTGCATGTGACCAGTCTCTTCATGGGGAAAATGGGTTGAAGACAGGATTGTTGGGAGAACTACCTCAGTGACTATGTACCTGGCATGCGACAAGCACTCAAGAAGCATTTGCTGCTACTACTATTGCTGTGGTGGTGGTGGAGGAGATGGTGGTGGAGGAGATGGTGGTGGTGGAGGTGGAGATGGTGGTGGTGGAGGTGG
>RJWH01008308.1:0-31772 GCA_004363575.1 Solenodon paradoxus
AGGCACGTGAGCCCAGGAAGAAGTGTTGCATCTGTGATGGAAGGAGACAAGGCCATCATTATCATCCAGGTGGATGGGGAACCCTACCCAAGGTCAAGGTGTGGGTTCAAGGAGAGGGCAATTTAGAGAGAGATTCAAGGGGAAGGAAGGCCTGGTCTTGCTGCTGCTGAGAAGTGAGGGAGAAGGAGGAGGCACCATTGGTTCCTGGATTCCCAACTTGGGCTGTGGGGAGAGAGGTGGCTGGTCCCTTTCACAGGCCATTGAAAGAGCAGGTTTGGGGAGAGGAAGCCAAGGGTCACTGGATGCCCTGGTGGAGGTTTCCTGGGGACAGAGGCTTCTAGGTTGTGACGCTCAGGAGGGAGGCCCACTTGGAGGTATGTTTGTCCCTCGGGTGTGCAAGGGCACATACAGCCATGGATGCAGGAGCACGAGGAGAGGGAAGCAAGACCGCTGGAGGACTTGAGGAGACCTGGGGGAGCGAGACCAAGAAGGAGAGCCAGCAATGGCACTAAACACAAGAGGGACAGCCCAGGAGATGCAGTGCTGTGACCGAGGAGCAGGAGGCAGGGGTGGACAAACACTCCAGGCCAACATTTGAGCCCCTCAGAGGCCCAGTGAGAACCACTGACCCCGGAAGCCAGGTGTCCTGTCCCCCAGCTCTGCAGACCCCTGGTAGCCCAGCCTCAGTGTTTCCTGGGCAGGGAGATGAGCAGCCCCTCCTATCCACTGACCACTTCTGGAGGAGAGGGGCTTCCACCTGATTTCATCTGTTTCCTTGGTGCAAGGACCCAGAGGTTAGGGGGGTCCTTGAGTCAGCTTCAGGCCTTTCATCTGCCAACCCGATGATTTCCCCAGTGCAGCCCCCAGCTCTTTCCCCAGAGACCACTCTGTCTGGCGGCGGGGTTTGGGGGGTAGGATGGTGTGACAGGTTCCTGCAGCCACATGCCCAGCATTTGGGCTGGTTGTGGCTTTGGAGACCAGCTAGCTCTTCTGTTTGATCGACAGGGGAAGGGGCTTGCCATGTCCAAGCTAACCTAGCTGGCTTGGTCTCAAGGGGCACCTTTGTCGCCACCTCTGTCAGACGCTAAAATTCTCCTTGAGGGTCCTGTTGGCTCCTGCTCTGAAGGTTCTCCAGTAGGTCAGCGGTGGTGACAGGCTCACAGCCAGACCTAGGCTGTGTCCACCCGCTGGCATACACTTTTGTCACCTGGTCTGCGCTGAGCATAGATGCTCGTGCTGCGTGTGTCCGATGGGGGAGGTAGAGCCCTTGTCCTTGGTGGGCCCGAAGACTCCACCCACTTATTCAGTAATAGTGATGGGTGCTGACCAGGCTTCTGGATGTGGGTGTGGGGCAGACAAGCTCCCTGCCCACAGGAGCTTCCCCTTCAGCGGAGAAACCCCCATCCCTCAGAGCCCGAGACTGCCCCAGGCTCCACGGGAATGGACAGGGCGATGATTTTAGGGAAAAACATGGTCAGAGAAGAGCTCTCTGAGGAGGTGATGTGGGGGCCACTGAGCCCAGATCTGAGGGTGAGAAGGAGGTAGACACATGAGAAGGTGATTGAAGAGGTTCCAGGCAGAGGGAGCAGCATGTGCCAAGGACCCGAGACAAGAAGGACTGGGCTTGTTCACTGGAGAAGGGTCCTGCGGGTGACCTGGTGAGAAAGGCGGAGAGGAGTGGGTTTGGAGAGAGGCGGGGACCAGATGCCAGAAGACCTTGGATTTGATGCCCGAGGCCGTGGGAACCCATGAGGGTGGTGGTCAGAGGAGAGAAGGGTCCGTTTACGTTTTTAAGTGATGGGCACAGCTGCCGGGGAAGTGGGGCCGGAGGCAGTGGAGGCTGGGAAGGCTGGAGCAGTTGTCCGGACAAGAGGTGTCGAAGGCGTGGACAAGGGTGAGGACAAGAACCGTGGACAAGGTGATACTTTGGCAGCAGAACAGCTGCGACTTCCTGATGGTTGGATGTCGAGGGTGAGGAAAAGCAAGGAGTCGGGGCGACTCCCAGGATTCTGCAACTGGGTGGATTTGTGAAGCTGGAAAGGATGGGTGGCAGCAGACAGCAGGCTTGACGGCTGCGAAGGTCCGCGCTTGGTGAGCAGGAGCACGTGTAGCCTGTAGGGGGCGCGGTGGAGTTGCTGGAGCAGGCGGCGGGTCCAGGACCGTGGCCTGGGAAGACCCCACCCACCGCTTTGGGAATCACCATCAGCACGTGACCTGGGTTTACCGCCCTGCTCCTGGATGAGGATGTGAGGGCGGCAGAGGGAGAGTTGGGCTGCCCCTCCTTGAGGGCAGGGACTCGGCCTCCATACCGCTGGCATTTCGAGCCAGATGAGTTGGCGCAGGAATGGTTTTACAAGGATTTTTATGTAAGGTGGCTCATGTTGGGGGCCTAATTGCCCTCCCAGAGCCGCCCAGGTCTCTGGGTCATTGCCAACACCAGATGAGTGTGGATGCTAGTGTTTAAAGAGTGGGAGATGGTGCGCCCTGGTGCCCAAGAGAATAAGGCTACTGGACATAGTCCACATGCATCCCAAGGACCCGGGTTCAAGACCGGTGGCCAGAGAAAATAACTAAGATGAACAACTAAATAAAATAATTACTTTTTCCTCCTCTCTCTTCCTACCTATTAGTTTTCATTCCTGCCTGCACCTTTCCTTTAAAAAACAAAAAGCAATGAGTGGGAGAGCTTGGGGGTTTTCTGGGGGCAGTGACAACAGTGGGTAGGGCTGAGGGAGTTTGGGGACTGTGGGTAGGAGGCTGCCCCAAGCTCCCTCAGCAGGGGGAGCAGGGGGTGCACCTAGCGGGCAGTGGGGTGGGCGTGCCCACCGGGGTGCACTGTCTGCAGCTTCTAGTGCCCCCCTCGGGCTCTCAGGCGGCCAGGACCGGCTGGCCGCTCACACCCGCCCCTTCCCGTGTCTCCCTCTCTCCTGTGTCCCTGCAGAAAGCTGGCGGCGGCCTGCGCCAGTGGAAGCGGGTGTACGCCGCGCTTCGGGCGCGCTCGCTCTCGCTGAGCAAGGAGCGGCGGGAGCCCGGGCCGGCGGCGGCGGGGGCGGCGGCGGCCGTCGCAGGTGAGGACGAGGCGGCGCCCGTCTGCATCGGCTCCTGCCTGGTGGACATCTCCTACAGCGAGACCAAGAGGAGGCACGTGTTCCGGCTGACCACCGCTGACTTCTGTGAATATCTCTTTCAGGCTGAGGATCGGGATGACATGCTGGGCTGGATCAGAGCGATCCGAGAGAACAGCAGGGCCGAGGGCGAGGTGAGGGCCCCGCCCAGCCCCAGCCTGGCCAGAGAGAGCCGAGGTAGCCCCAGGGCCGCCTCTCACCAGCTGCAGACTTTGGCGCATCCTGAGCCTCAGTCTCCTCTTCTGTAAAATGGGCTAACAGGAGAATACCTTGCTTCTGTATCCACCTGGAGTTTGGTGTGAAGAGAAAGTACAGGGATAGTGGAGCACAGAGCTCCTGGCATCCTTTAACTCCATGACTGGCTTTAGCAATAATAACTGTAGGGGTGATAGTAATAATTATTATTGTTATGACTGCCTTGGGCAGGCGCTGGCACAGAGGGGTCAGCTCCGGGCCAATCTCAGCGTCTTGCTGAAGGTTGGGGCGGCGGGGGTGTGTCTCTTATGGAGTGTATCACAGAATGAGATGCCCTTGTGCCAAAACTGTGCCTGACCCTCTGACAGGGCTGGACTGTCTGCAGGGCATGCACATACTGACCTTGGGAGGAGGCCAGGAAGTTTGGCCACTGGCAGCCAGCAGCAGGGGTTGAGCCAAGGGCTTTGGCAGGGACTTGGGGAGTTTTTAAATGGCGTCCCCTCCTGGTAGGATCTGGAATTTCTGCCTCCATGGGTGCCTTACCATGTACCTCTGTACTGTTATTTGGGAGTCTCTGCCAGGAGGACAGCGGGCTTGAGCCCTGGTCCAGATACATATGGCCAGCGCACAGCCTCTGGCCACATGCCCTCCTGCTGAGGACATAGCCTCTCGCTAAACCAGACGCTGCCTCCTCAGGACGTTATCTTTCCTCACTGCAGGGAGGAAAGTGTCTGCAGTCTAGGGCCCTGTTCTGGGAGGCCTGACCCGGCTGTCCTCAAACAGCATGGTCAGGGGGCCCCAAGTCGCTTCATTATTGGAATAACTGCCCCTTGTGGGCCTCCTCCTGGGTGCCTTGTCAGGACCAAGATGTGTGGTGTGCTCTGTGCATAATTCTGCGCCCCAACCCTTAGGCTGCCCGACTTTTTGCCCCATGTTACTGCTGAGAAGACTGAGGCTTAGAGAGGCTACGTGGATTAGCCAAGGTCCACACAGCTGATGAGGGACTGCTCGGGAGTCCAGCCGACTCTTTCTCGCTCTGCGTCTGTGGCCTCCAGCTGGCGATGGAGGAGAGGGGAGGCGAGTCGGAGGCAGTGGCCAGAGATGAGCCCTGGGCTGCTGTGGGCACTGAGGTGTCCGTTCTCTCTTCCCCTCCTGCTGTAGGACCCCGGCTGTGCCAACCAAGCTCTGATCAGCAAGAAGCTTAATGATTACCGCAAAGTAAGGTGAGGCTCAGTGCTCATGGAGCAGGCCTGGCCCCTCCAGTCCTGCGGACCCCTCTGCTAGGGGCAGGGAGCAGGCAGGGCACTGAGGTGTCCAGTTCCTAGAAGGGCATGGAGCATAGAGGAAGGGACTCGAGGTTGGAGGGTGTATCCAGAGTGGTGGGAGGCCAGGGCAGGTGGCCGGCCCAGATGAAGACCCCTCCTTTCTGCCCTTTTCTACACAGCCATAGCTCTGGGCCCAAAGCTGATTCTTCCCCAAAAGGCTCTCGTGGCCTAGGGGGCCTCAAGACTGAGTTTCTCAAACAGAGTGCGGCGCGCGGCCTCAGGACTCAGGATCAGCCTGCGGGAAGCAAGGGTAGGAATGTGGCTGCTAAGTGGTGGTGTGTGCGTGGATGCATGCATGGGCGAGGCTGGGGGTTGGCCCTGGGGGTCTGTGAGCAAGGGGAGGGCCTGTGAGTGTGTGCCAGGTGTATCTCAGTGTGTCATCTGTACGTGTGTGAGGGTCTGGGGCTCTCAGGGCCTCTGAGCTAGAACAGTCCGGGCCTGATTTCCTTCCATGACTTCCCTGCTGGTTAGTCCTCCGGTCTTACCAGAAGCCTCATCCTTTTTGGAGGTAGCCACTTCCATCTCCACACGTTTGCCTGCTACAGAGTTCTTCCTTGGGTTGTACCCAGATCTCTGGCTCCACATGTGTTCAGCCTTGAGGCTGTACAGGTCCTTACATTACTGAGGCCCCTTTCCTCTGGGACCAGCGCCTTCGTCCCTCCCACTTTCTCTCTCCCTAATTTCCCATCAGCCCTCAGCATCCCAGTGGCTTTTCTGAATGAGTCCCCATATGTCCCCGCATGTGTGAATGTGGTGAGTGGGTGTGTGTGACGCATGCACTTGCCAGCCCTCCCCGGGCCCCAGCTCACCCCGGCTCTCTCTGCCTCCTCCACCCCAGATGACAGTGCTGCTACCCCCAAAACTCCTTGGGGCATCAATATCATCAAGAAGAACAAGAAGGCAGCCCCCCGGGCATTTGGGGTCCGGCTAGAGGAGTGTCAGCCAGCCACGGAGAACCAGGTGGGTCCTCGCTGTTCTCCAGAGCCAGAAGGAAGGGGGAGACTGACACAGGGTGTCAGATAGACAAGGGGTTGGGGACCGGCTCTCTGCCCATGTGTTATAGGCATAGCTAGAAACAGCGCAGAGAGGCAGGGCCCCCTCGCCCTGAGTCTCCAGGGAGGGAGCAGCAGGGGTGAGGCAGAGCCCAGAATCCCCACCTCCAGGATTCCTCCAGAATCCCAACCCCATGCTCCTTCTCAGACTTGGGGAGACTTTGCTGTCATTTCCAGCCCCTCTGCTGGAACCAGCAAGCCTCCCCCTGCCCCCACCATGGGATTCCTGGCTGCTCTGCCCCCAATCTCGGCCTCCTACTGCCTCTGGTGGAAAAACTGCCCTCGCCCCATCCTTAACCCTGCCATTCTGCCTGGGTCCCCAGCGTGTCCCCCTGATCGTGGCTGCATGCTGCCGCATTGTGGAGGCCCGGGGACTGGAGTCCACAGGCATTTACCGAGTGCCCGGCAACAACGCGGTGGTGTCCAGCCTGCAGGAGCAGCTGAACCGCGGGCCTGGTGACATCAACATGCAGGACGAGGTGGGTGCTGCGGGGCCAGTGGAGGGACTGAGGAGTGTGGGGTGCTTCGTGAGGTACGAGTGTGTTCTGTTGTGTCTGTTACTGGACAACGTGCCAGGCACTCGGCCAGCACCCAGCCAGGCAAGACTGGACCTGCCCTTGCCCACTGAAGCCTGATGGGGACGTGGTGGCTGGGAGCCCTGAGGCGGAGGCTTGGGCAGCAGTGTTTGGGGCCTTGAGGACAAGGGAGCTCACTAAACCCTGGAGACAGCAGGGCATTCCAGGCAGAGGGACTGGCCAGGACAAAGGCGGAGCCGCTGAAGCTTTGCCAGTAGTCACCACCTCTGTAAAAGGCAGGTGGTGACCATTTGGGCTGTGTAACCCCAGAGTCCCTTCGTAGCTCTTCCCCTTCCTTCTCCTCCATCCCTTTCTTCACAACCCTTCACAAACATAAAACTGCTGTGTCCTGGTGGCCTAGTGGTTTAGTTTATCCAGCACAGTCCACACACATCCCAGGGTCCCTGGTTCAGGACCCGGGGCTGAGGGTAGCGACCAAAATGAACAACTAAATAAAAATGAAAATGCTTCTTCCTCCTGCCTGCTCACCTTCATTCCTGCCTGCACCTTTCCTTTAAAAACAAAGCAAAACTATATCTATATATCTATCTCTCCATCTCTCTCTCTTTCTGTAAACCCCACACGCCCTGTTGGCTCGGATGCTGAGTTGGCGACTGGGGCATGGAACTGTGTTAAGCCCAGGGACCTAGATTCACAACCAAAAAACGAAAAATTAGTGCATGGAGATGCTTCTTTCCCTCTCTTTCTTCCTTTCTGCTTGCCTGCCTTCATTCGTCCCTGCCTCCTTCCTCTTTAAATACATCTACCACTCTTTGCTTATGGACAATACAAAAACTTAGTCTAAAGGCTTGTGGATTCCTGACTTAGAAGGGGAGTCTAGAATTTTCTGGAATGTGGGTGCTGCACAGCAGGAAGAGAGGAGGCAGGTCAGAGGAGACAGGACCAGCTGGTGAAGGGAGCCGACAGCCTCACTGATGAGTCTGCAACATGGCTGGTGGCTCTCAGACTGTGCTTCCCAGAATCCTGGGGTCCCCAGAGGTGCTGTGGAAGACTGGGGGCAGGCCAGGGCCCCCATCCTGGTTTGAGCGAGAGCAACCTTGCTTTGATCTGCCTGTCTTATTAGGTTTTCATGTACAATTTTCTCTGACAGAGAGACTCTGCTGAAAAAGATGTTTTAGGAAACAGAATGTGGGCAGTGAAGTCGACATACCGTGAAGTCTCGTGTAAAACACAAGACAGTCCTGTCCTTAGAAAAATGGGGAGACAGGACAAGGACATGTGGCACCCAGATAAGAAAAAGGGCTGACCGGTCAAGGGCCAGCTTGTATGATGGGGAAGGAGAGGGTATGGGGCAATGGAAAGTGGCAGGGCAGGAAGGCAGTCTAGCCAGGTAATGGTGGCATTCTCCAAAGTTGACCCACCTCCTGGGCTTGGTGGCCAGGAGGATGAGGCCCAAGGCAGGGGACTCAGGGCTTCTTATGGTCTCCCCAAAGCCTTTGACTTCAATCCAGTGGGCAGCAGGGAGCCTTCAGTGGATCAGCTCGGGAGGCAGAAACAAGAGTGGAATTTGAGTGAGAACTGATTCAGCTTATGCCGAATGGATGAAAGCAGGGGAGGTCCAGAGCAGGGCTTTAGGGGAGAAGTTACTGCTATCCTGGGACTGTGGGGGGTGAGGACATCGCAGTGGTCCCAGTGGGAGGGAGATGAGAGGAGCTCTAGGAGTTGGCTGGGAGAGAGGGAGGAAGGAGAGAAAAGGGAAGCAGGGCCTGCTGGTATCTGTCGTCAGCTGAAACTGGGAGTAGAGCTGGAGAAGCATTCAGGTAGTAGCCCCACTGGATTGAGGGGTGGTGATCAGTTACCCTCATGGGGTGATGGCATCATCAGGTACTAGACCGAGAGTGTGGGTAGGGGTTTGCTGGGGCACTGAGTTGAGCTGTTGGAGAGGGTGGCCATCAGGAAAGCAAGGACAGGCTGATGGGGCAGAGAGGGGTGCTCAGGGAATGCCAAGGAGGAGGGTCAAATCGGACCTTAGATTTGGCAGCTGGGAGGTGGGTTATTGGGGTGGCATTGGACCAAGAGGTCCTGGGGTGAGGTGGGCAGGTGCTGCTCTGGGTAGGGTGGGTATGCCCCGAAGCGCATTAGCCAGGAGAGGAAACCTGGGTTGGTTGTGGGGGTGCCTAGAGAATGGGGTGTGTGGTTTTGTCTGACATCAGTTGTGTCATTGTTGGGGGTGCTGGGAATTAAAGGCTGTGTGTGTGTGTGTGTGTGTGTGTGTGTGTGTGTGTGTGTGCGCGCGCGTGATGACTCTTAACTCCTGTTGAGACTGTGGGAGGGTATTGTTTTTAGGATTGTCTGGTATTACGCTGTGGTCCATTGTACTGAGCATATGTGTGTCTTTGTGAAGGGTATTATGTTGCTTTCTGGGCAAGAGTTATTCCCAGCTGTTCCCAGGCCGGTGGGTGTCCTCCCCGTTGTGTGGGGTATGGGTGCCCCCTAGTGGACAGAATAGACAATGATCCAATTCCTTATTCTTGCGTTCAACCACCATTTATTTAGACTAAGGCTTCCCAGCCTTGACACGTGGGGCAAAGTCATGCTTTGTTATGGGAGGTTGTCCTGTGCATTGGAGGAAGTGCGGCACACTCCTGGCCTCTGTCCACTAGATGGCAGGGGCAACCCCTTGTCGTGAAAACCAAAGTGGTTCCAGACGTTGCCAAATGTCCTTGAGAGGCTCACTCCTCCCGCCGCCACCCCACCACCCAGCTGAGAACTGCTGATTTAGACCACTTAACTGCCAGGCTGACAGAGCTAGTGGGGTGACAGGAGCACCCTGGAGAATGCAACACGAGGGTCACTCATGGAGCTTACAGTCCCGCCGGGGAAGTAGGCAGGAACAAAGAAAGAAATGCATACAACAGTGACAGTTGTGACAAGTGCCACAGAACAAAGTCAGGCTGGGAGACAGATGACAGGGCAGTGGCCACGGTGGCTATTTTCGCTACGATGGTCAGGGAAGGCCTCTCGCAATCACCAGCAGGGTAGGGGAGGCGAGCTGGGGTGCAGGGGCCCAACGAGTGCCGAGGCCTGAGGCAGAAAGACACCAGTCACAAACAGTGTGGTGTCATGGACATCTAGACTTCGGGGGTCGGAGGTGGGAGCGGAGAAGGGTCCAAAGATGGCCCTTTGTGAAGTGGGAAGATGGGGAGGCAGCAGCTGGCCCTGAGGGTCCAGTGGAGTCCAGTGGGCAGGCGTCCATGGTAGGTTTGACTCACTTCTATTCTGCATGGATCTTGGATCCAAGAAGGCATCTAGTATTTTTCATGCGCAGGCAAATGTTGGGGCCCAGGGGGGCCAGGTGGTTGGGGGCCTGACATCTAACTGTGGACACTGTTCTGCTGCTACCACCCTGATAAGCCTTCTTAGCTCAAAGATCCCTGGTCTGGGCAAAGCTGGGGGTGAGTGCATCCCAGGAAGGGTCTGGCCTGGGTTGTGGAGCTGGATTAGCATGCAGCCCTGGGCTCCTGGGCTGGGAGTGCCTGTGTCCTGACATCTTTGCTCCCTCCCCAGCGCTGGCAAGATCTCAACGTCATCAGCAGCCTGCTCAAGTCCTTCTTCCGAAAGCTACCTGAGCCTCTTTTCACTGATGGTGAGTTGGGGGCGGAAGTGAGGGGTGGGAGCAAGAGGGACACCCGTCTGTAAGGAACGCTGACCGCTTGAAAATTTGGTTTGTGGATTTGGCGGTTTTGTTTTAATTAATTAGTTAATGAATTCAGGCAAAGTGCAGGCAGGAGAAGGTGAGTTGGCAGGCGGGCAGGAAGAGAGAGGAGAAAGAAACATTTGTATAATTTTATTTAGTTGTTCATCTTAGCTGTTCCCTCCGACCTCTGGTCCTGGGCTGCGAACCTGGGTCCATAGGATGTACATGGACTATACTGGCCATGGGCGGCCAACTTATCTGATAAGCCACCAGGGTGCAGCGGGTTTTTGTTTTAATACTAAAGAAACCTGTGCCTGCAAAAAACCACAGATGTCACAGATCTGAGCAAAGTCAATGCAAAAGCCCCTGTCTTCTTCCCCCTCTGTCTGCAGAGGTTATGCTGACACTTTCTGAGTGTTTTCTATGTGCCTGGCACTATTCCCTACAACTCCATGAGCAAGGAACTATTACCTTCACTTTACAGCTGAGAAAACTGGGAGTAGAGAGGTTAAATGACTTACCCAAGGCCACACAGGTGGCAGCTGTCAGAGCCAGGATTCCGCCCAGACATCTGGCTCCAGAGCCCAGCTCCTGACCAGTGCTGAGCTGCTGGCTAACAGACTATTGTGTTGTTTTTTTTTCCCAGTCCCTTCTATCTGCATGACAGACACACAGGCTGGGTAGGGTTGGCATTGAGTGAGGTCCGTGCTGTCTTGGTAAATGTTTAACATCTGGCTCTCCAGGGAAAAAGCCTTGATTTGTGGCAGTTTCCAGTTTCTGTGATGTGAGTGCTCCCACTCCTGCTTACTTGACGTGGGGCCTGTGTGCTGTCTCCTGTATGGAGGGGGAAGGGTGAGAGACAGTCGGAGCCAGTGTGAGCACACACCCCTGCTTGAGTTGTTCTTAACAAAAGCAGGCTTGTCATTTGGAGATTCACTTGTGTCAGTGCAAAGAGCTTGGACCCTAGACTAATTTATTGAATCACTCCCTGATTGGTTGATATCTTAGTTGTCTTTAGATTTTTGCTATTAAAAAACACGCTGCATTGACTTTCCTTGAATGTGTCCCATCACGCCTGGATCTGTTTTCTCCAGATAGATTCCCAGAATTGTTAGGTCAAAGTCCTGGAAAAGTTTTGTTTGATCTTCCTCCAAGCCCTGGGTCATGAACCTGGGTCCTTGGGCTTCCGTGGACTGGATCTTGGCCGACTGAGTCACTACTAGACAGTTTTAAACGCTAATGTCAAATGGACACTAGAACTGAGGTTACCAGCGTGGAAGGGGCCAGGGGTCCAGTGGACAGCAGTGGAGGACTTTCAGTGCTTCGATGGTGGGCGTGGTGAAGAGTGACCCTGCCCATCTAAACTTACATTGTTTTGTAAATCAAAATGACTGCAATAAAATTAATTAGAAAAAAGTATTAACTAAAAAATCTGGTATCAAATTGCACTCTGGGAAGGAAGCCCTACTTTTTACTTCTACCAACCGCATAAAAAAGAGTTTGTTTCCCCACATCCCCATCAACACTGTATATTATCATTTTAAACTTTTGCTTATCAGATAGGGAGATGGCATCTCATTATTGCTTTCATTTCATTTGCCTTATTGCTAGAGAGATTAACTATCTTTTCATTTATGTGTGGACTTTTATTTCCCTTGTAATTGCCTGTTCCAACTACGTACCTGTTTTTCTCTTGTGCTTTTTTGGTATTAATTTATAAGACGAGCTCTTGAATATCATGGATAGTCACCCTTTGTCGGTTTTTGCAAATATTTGCTCTTGGTTCTCCATTTGCCTTTTAATTTTGAAGTTGAAAATTATTTTTAGGTATATTCGAAGCTGTTAATATTTTTTTAATGGATTCTCTATCTTATTTAGGAAGATTTAATGTTGCTAAAAGTAGTTTCCTATTTTTCCTAATATTTTAATAACTTTTCTGTTTGACTCCGTAATGCAACTAAATGTATGTATTGAGCTAAACAGGGATCTTTTCCCTCCAACAAGATAGCTAATAGCCCAGGACATTTCTCAATGTCCCCCTTCTTCCCGCCTTCACCAGACAATAAAGGCCTGTCGGGCCAGTTTCTCTCCTTTCTTTCCTTACTCTGGGTTAGCATTCTCTGCCACTTCCATATTACCTTAGCTATATGTCTTTTGCTAAAAAAGATGTTTGTCTTCAAACTTTTTCTTTTAAGGGAAAGGTGCAGGCAGGAATGAAGGTGAGCAGAGGCAGGCGGGTGGAAAGAGAGGAGGAAGAAGCACCTTATTTTACTTAGTTGTTCATCTTGGTTGTTAACCCTGGTCCTGGGATGGGAACCCAGGTCCTTGGGATGTATGTGGACAGTGCCCGATCTCTTTTCAACCAGAACACATCAGATGTTTATGTTTTAATAACTGGTTGGGAAAATCCTTCCTCATCATTCTTCCTTAAAAAAAAAATTCTTGGCGTGCCCTGATAGCTCGGGTGTTAAGTCTGCAACTGCGGTGTAGTCCACATAAAGCCCAAGGACCTAGGTGTGCCACCAGGGATAGAGGGGAACAACCAGAATGAACGGCCACATAAAGATACTGCTTCTTCCACTCTGCCTGCCTGCCTACTTACCTCATTCTTGCCTGCTTTTTTCCTAAACAGCAACAAAATTCTTGCTTACTCTGGTGTATTTGCTCATCTGGATGGATTTTAGAATGTTACCATCATATTCACTTTTTAAAGTTACCCATGATCTTCTGAAGGGACTTAGGGGAACCCTGACAGGTAGGGAGGTGTGTCTGGAGGCGGAAAGGCCCCTCGCTCTTTGTAGGTAACCATGCCTTCTGACCAGGTCCTGTCCTCTCCTGGAGCGTAGGGCAGAGGCCCCTTTCCCAGAATCTCCGTGCAGCTCAGGCCTTATTTCTTCCCAGTGTTCACACCTTGCTGCTCCAGGTCGGTGCACATGGGGTGCAGCTGGGCTGGGTTTGTTCCGGTGACCGCCAGGCCGTGGAGCCCCCCACAACTGGCGCCACACAGGTGCAGAATGCCGGCCTCCAGGCAGGGCACCTCAACCAGCGGGGTCTTCACCCTGAGAGTGGAAAAGGGGGCTCTGCTTTCCTAAACAGCTACATTTGTCTGTGTTCTAGACAAATACAACGACTTCATCGAGGCCAATCGCATTGAAGACTCAAGGGAGCGGATGAAGACTCTGCGGAAGCTGGTAAGGACAGACGCTGTCAGGCAAGGGGTGGAAGGACTGGGGGAGCCCGTGTCCCAGGAGGCTGGAGTCCAGGGCCACCAGTGCCTGCTGTGACCCTGAGGAAGCTATTCTCCACTCTGGGCTTCATTTCTTTCTATTTTTTTTTTTTTTTTTAAAGGAAAGGTGCAGGTAGGAATGAAGGTGAGCAGGTAGGCAGGAGGGAAGAGAGAGAAGGAAGCACTTTACTTTTACTTTTTTCAGTTCATCTTGATTGCTCCCCCAGGCTTCAGGTCTTGAACCTCCGGGATGTGTGGCCTACGCCTGCATGTACTAAACTGCCAGGCCACCAGGGTGCTTCTGGGCCTCAGTCTCTCCATCTGTGCAAGGGGGTGTTTTTAGGGGGCCAATTCCAAGTCCCCTGAGGCATGGCAGTGAGTGTTCCTTTGGGGCATAGTAGGGATGGGGGAGGCCATCACCACCTGACCCCTTGACCCTTCTCTTTCCTGCCCAGATCCGGGATCTCCCAGGACACTACTATGAAACACTCAAATTCCTCGTGGGCCATCTGAAGACCATTGCTGACCACTCGGAGAAAAACAAGGTGGGTGGGGCCCCACTTGGAATGTAGGGTGCAGGCAGGGTGTCTTCAGCACGTTCTGAGCTCCTGCAGGTCAGATCATCTCCAGCCCTTCTAGACGCACGTCCTCCTTAAATTTCATTCCATCCCACTCTGCCCCTACATGCCAGCCAGTGCTGATCCCTAGAGATCCATGTCCTGAGTTTCCGAGGGCTTTCAGGGGCAGAGAGCCACAATCCCTGTGCCTGATGGGCATCTGTCCTTTGAGCTAGGCCAAATCCTTGGCATTTCTTCTTCTTTTTTTTTTTTAAGGAAAGGTACAGGCAGAAATGAAGGAGAGTAGGCAAGCAGGCAGGAAAAGTCCTTCCAAGAGGGACTTTATTTATTTTTAATTTTTCTTTAACAGTGCAGTTTTATAAGTTTATTAGAGAAAATGGAGGCGATAGAAAGCAAAGCAGGAGATAGTGCCTCCTGGGCAGGGAAGGCTGCTACTTTATTTATTTTTATTTTAGTTGTTCATCCTGTTTGTTTCCCCCAGAACCCAGAACTGGAACTCAGAAGTGTGTAGTCTGTGTTTCTTTGGAGGCCATCAACCTAACCGCTGCTCCACCAGGGCGCGCCTGATTTCTTTTTTTTAATTTAGTCAACTTTCCATCCCTGGGTCTCAAATCTGGGTCCATGGCTTTCAGAGTCGGCACCTTAGTCACCCAAGCTACCTGAAGGCTTGCATCGCATCCTCTAATCAAGCCTCTTACATCTTCTGCAGTGGGGAAAAGGAACTACAAGTCTTCCCTCCAGGGTCTTCCACTGTCAGCACAGTACAGGTGTGCAGGTTGGGCACAGTCCAAGGCTGCTGGGCCCGGGGGCACGTGGGGCTGAACTCAACTTACCAGGTACCATTAGGTCCATGCAAGAGAGAGGTCTGACATCTGAGCCAACCACAGCTCAGGACACAGTGGAGATGAGGGCCAAGGGGGCCTGCAGTGAGGAAGGCCTGGGGACTGGAGGTTAGAGCCCGTGGAGGTATTAACAGGACCTGCCTCTGTCACTGCCCAGATGGAGCCCCGGAACCTGGCTCTGGTCTTTGGGCCAACACTGGTGAGGACATCTGAGGACAACATGGCAGACATGGTGACCCACATGCCCGACCGCTATAAGATTGTGGAGACACTGATCCAGCACGTAAGTCGCTGTCCCCCTGGGTTGAGTCCTGGGTGCCTCGCTCCTGCTTGCTTGGGTAGGTGTGCTGGGGAAGGGTGAGGCAACCCAAGAACCCGCTGTGGGAAGGCGAATGCCCCTTAGAAGTAATAGGCTGACCAGGAGAGGCTTCTAGAACCCCTGTCCTTCTGGAGTCCTCAGTAGGAGAACCAGGAGGCCCCTGAGCTTCCAAGACACATTTGAGAGTCAGAGGTAGGGGGAAGGTCAGGGGAGATGCTCTGGGTTGGAGAGCAGAGGGGTGAATGCAGGGGTGCCTTCAGGAGGTGGCCTCCTGGAAGAAATGGGCAGACAGATGCAGGGGTGGGCAGAGCTCAGCCCTTCAGGCCCCAAGGAGGCTTCAGGAAAAAATGGTGATATCTGGAGTCGGGGAAAGGCAGCGCACAGACTGAGGCAGGACTGTCCTTCTTGCTCTGGATCCGGTCACTTTCCTTCTCAGGGCAGCCTGGAGGCCCCTAGCGCCTGTGTTTCTAAGGAGCCCTCTTATTGTCCGCATTGGATGAGAACCCAGAGCGGCCAGCAGAGGGCACAGGAGGCCTTTGGTCTTCTGGAGCCAAACCCAGGGCAGCACTGCCCCCTTCTGGGGTGTTGGGGCTGTTTTATGAGGACTCAGGATTTTCTGTTTCTAAATCTTGTTATGGCCTGTGGTCTAGTTCACTCAGGATGGAACCAGCCCCGCTCCTGACAGGAGAAATAATATTGGCAGCTGGACAGGGAAATAGAGCCTCAGCCTCCCTGCTCAGACACTTTCAGGAGAAGAGTCAATTCATGGCCGCTGTTTTACGGATGAGGAAACGGGCTCCGTGAGGCAAGGTGACTAGTTCAGGGGTGCACGGCTGTTGGTGGCAGCCCTCGGACTCTAAGCCAGGTCTGCCTGACCACAGCCAGGGCATCCCCACAGCTGACTGGGAAGGCACACTCTGGGTCCACCCTGGAGCTGGCTTTGGAGTGAGGGGACTGACCAGGGTCGGAGAAGTGAGGCAGAGGGGCAGCCTTTGGTTGTGCTGACTGGTCTTGCCTGCTCGTTTCCTTCCTTCACCGTCTGGTCAGGCTCTGAGCTGTAGGAGTGGGCATGCTGACCCGGTCTCATCCTAACTTTGGGACTCCTGGTGCCATGTCTGTTCCAGAGCTGTTGGTGAGGCCATGCGTCAGAGGTCCTGAGGAGGTCTCTGTCTGGGGAAGCTTATCTCCCTTGGAAAAGTTCAGCCCCCAACCCAGTAGGGAGCCCCTGTGAGTGTGTGATTTGGAGATGGGCTGTAGGAAAGAGGGAAGCCAGCCCTGTGGCTCCAAGAGAAGTCTCTGGAAGTTTGAGGCCTGTGATTAGCTGGGGTGTCAGGAATAGTGGCCCAAACAGTGTTCCCTTATTCCCCTCAAAAGCCCCAAGAGGAATCCCCAGCCCACACAGCCCCGCCTCTGGGCAGAGTGGAGGGAGGTAGAGCATACCTGTCTCCTTCACAGGTGTATTCCCAGCACACAGTGAGCACTGCTGGGTGGGTGGACAGGTGGACGGACAGATGGGTGGACGGACGAGTGCTGTTCAGGTTGTACTCATCTGGGCTGTCCCACTCAGGCATTCGTTCCTGGGAACTGAACTGGTGACCCTCCATTCTCTACCGCCTTGGTAAAAGCAGGGCGCCGTGAGCTGGCATGAATCTTCCAGAGAACTATGGATCACCCTGAAGCTTCCCGTTGACTTCTGAGTTCCCAGAACACTTTGGGATACCCTAAAATCCCAATTAAAGGCTGGCTTCTTAGGGCCAGCCCTAGGGCTGCCCCTGGTCAGCCTATCTCCGGGACCATACTTACTAATACTAGTAGCTAGTTATACTCTCACAGTGTATTGTACTGCGAGTTTTCCATGCAGTATTTCATTTTAATCCTCACCATGGATACTCGTTTTATGTCCATTTTCCAGATAAGTCAATAGACTCAGGTCATAGCTGGAAGTGAACTTGAATCTGAGATAATTGACTCTAGGTCTTGTGTTTCTAACTTACCCCTTCTTACTCTCCTTTCTTTTGTTTGTGTCTCTTCCTGTGACCGTTACTTGAGTTGATCATATGCCTGATTGTGATTTACAGTAACTGAGATTGAAGGCACATGCTTGGTCATTATCAACATGCCTGACCCCCTGCCCCTGCCCCTCCCATAAATGCCCACTCTAGTAGGGTAACGTGTGACCTTCCAACCCACTTCTACAGGCTTATTTAAAGTCTATGGTGATCCTTAAATGTATAAAATATTCTCTGCGTTTTAAATTATATAAATAGGATTTACTTATTTTTATAGGAGATGGATGGGGAGATAAGGGGTAATTTTCTTAATTTTTTTAAAGAGGAAGGAAGAAGCATTTTTGTTTATTTGTTTGATCATTTCTGTTGTCCCCCACTCCCCACCTCAGCTCTGAGTCCTGGATCCCAGTCCTTAGGCTTTATGTGGCCTGCATCCCAGCAGTCTCAACCATCTGAGCCACCACGATGTGCCCGATTTCCTTAATTTTCAATGCTGTATTTTAGAGTTCCCCTTTTTATAGACTACCACTTAATAGTCCCTTACTGATATTTTCTCTAGTCTGTCACCTATCTGTTGCCTGTGTTGAGGACTCAAATTCTTCCAGAGAGTCCTTTTGTGGACTCGTGGGGTCACTACCCTCCCCCATCTTGTTTGTTCTTAGGGCTTGTTGAGGAGTAATTCACCACTGATGGTCTCTTTCCCCCTCACTTTTAGTCTATACTTCATTAGTTTATTTTCCTAACATAAATTTTATTATTTTATCTGTAAATTCTTTACGAGGTTAATTACTACAAACATTACGTTTTGCTCTCAGGAAAGGTATCTTATTTCCTGTTATCTTTTCTACTTGGTTATGCTGCTGTGGAGGCAATCAGACATTTTTTTTTTTTAAGGGAAAGGTGCAGGCAGAAGGTGAGGAGAGGCAGACAGGCAGGGAGAAGGAAGAAGCATTTTATTTAGCTGTTCACACCTTGGTTGCTGTCCCTGGCCCTGGGTTGTGAACTGCAGTCCTTGGGATGTATGTGGACTACTCCACAGGGGTTTAACAATAGGCCCCCAGGGCACACCTGACTTTTCTTTACATAGTTTTATTGCAATATAACTCACATGCCAAGCAATTCACCCTTCTAAATTACTCGTCAGTGGGTTTGAGTATACGGCCATGCATCAGTTAATGGCAGGAGTATATTTGGGGAAATGCATCGTCAGGCAATTTCATGGTGTAATTACATGATCCAGTTTGGTGTAGCCTGTGGGACCACTGTCATTGGGCCATCGTTGGCTGGCTCATTGTTAAGCACTGCATGGCTATGTTTGCAGAATTAGGAGACGCTCTGAATTTTGGATGTTGGTTTCTTGACAAACCTGTTGGACTCTCTCATTAGATCTCTTGATTCTTTCATGTTTCTTATGTAGATGTCACCTGCAAATAACTGCATTATGAGTACCCTAAGTCACTTTAATTTTTCTTTTAATTCATATCCCTTTTATTCTGTTTCTTGTCTCCTGTTGGCAAGGACTTCCCATCCCTGTTTTGAACAGGAGTCATGACTGGCCTTCCCTAGGCCAACCTCAACGAGACAGCATATAAACTTCCCCTCTAAGTGCACAGCTTAAAATGTTAAGGACGTTTCTGTGGATTCCTAGTTTTAAATTTTTTGTTCCCATTATATTCAAGAGCTGAACATTGTTAAATGCTTTTTCTCTGCTTATTGAGATGATCATATAATTTTTCCCTTTTGTTCCACTTACGGGTTTTCAACTGAACCACCCTTTTTTTCCTGAAGTAAACCTGGCTTAATTATGATGGAATGATTTTTTTTTTTAAATCTGCTTTAATATTGAGATTTTTTTTTACTTTCTAAAGTTTTTGCATGTTACGTGCAAAATTGTCCTCTGCTTTTATTTTCTTGTACTTACTTGTCTTTCTCTGGTTTTGACTGCAAGCCTCTAAAATTCAATTTGGCCACTTTCCCTCTCTTTCTGTAGTTGAGAACAACATGTAAAGATAGAGATTATGCATCCCTTGAAATTTTGGAGGGAAATAAAAAACCTTTAAACTGACAAGGCCTGGGAGGCTTTTAGGGTGAGAGTTGGAATTATTATTTCAGTTAATTTAATGATTATTAGCCTCGCTTTGGTTTTTCCTTATGTCAGTTTGGCATCTATCTAGAAATGTACCTGCTCTGTTTGAATGTCCATATCTATGGATGCTTGACTTCCCCACATGTTTTAAATCTCTTATAGCTATAGTTATTTTCTTCTTGTATTTATTTATTTTTCTTAAAGGAAATGTGAAGGTAGGAACAAAGGTGAGTAGGCAGGCAGGCAGGCAGAGTGAGGACCAAGAAGCATTTTAGTTATTTTTATTTAGTTGTTCACACTGATTTCTTCCCCACCCCCAATTGCACCCCTCCTCAACCCACCTGGACCTGGGACTCAACCCAGGGATATGTGACTTGCTTTGGAGGCAGTTGACCCAACCACTGCTCCACCAGAGCATGCCTGCCTTTATTTATTTATTTTTTTGTAGCTTCCTTTCTTTTTTCGTGATCAGGCTTGTCAGAGATTTGTCATCTTATTTTTTGAGCCCAAGTGTCTTTGATTTTTTTATCATTTAAAATGTTTGCTTTCTACATTAGGGACTTACATCTCCTTTACACGTTTTACATTTTAATTTCTTGTTTCTTTGGATTTTCTGCTCCCTTCCCCCTTCCACCACCCCCTTCCCTCATCAGACTTGTCAGTTCAGGGCGCTGGGTTTGCTGGAGAGTGTGAGTGTCCCGATTACGGAGCTGTGTTCTACGGCTGCCACTTAGGTTGTGAGTCGACCCCATGTGCTGTGGCATTAGCCACCTGAGTCCTCCCTGACCCCGGCCAGGCACCTGTAGTTTCATAAGTTGAGTGCCAAGTTCATTTGTTTTCTGTTGTTCTTGATTTCTCCTACATTTACTCCAAGCTGCAGATTCTCTTTATCCTGCATACTTTTACAGGTCGCGCTTTTATTGCTATTTAGTTCTATGTATTTTGCAATTACATTTTTTGTTTCCTCTTGAATCCAAGGTTTGCTTAGCAGTAGCATTTATATGTTTCCTGATATGTGAAGATTTGGGGGATTTTAGGTCTTTGTTGTTATTGCTAATTGTAGTCCATGATGAGCAGAGATGGTCTGCAAGCTGTCTGTTCCCGGGGAGCTGCTGAGAGTCACTGTGGACCAGGCTCGTGTTTTATTTTGTCTCTTGCTCACTGTGTTATCTTTGGCTGCTGAAATCACGCCTGGGCCTGTCTGTATGTCACAGCGCATTCGCCGCAGAGTTCTCCTGCCCCGCCCTTAGCCACCGCCTCGTTTGCTCCTTCCATCCCTGTCCCTCCGTGCCACCCCGCTGGGGCGGCTTTATTAGTGCTTCACGTGTGTCCTGAAAGAGTGAATTTAACAGCTGAGTGAAGGCCCCAGGTAGAGCCATTAAGTCAGAGTTGGCAATTGTATTGTCCAGATATTTGCTTAATTTTACATATTTGATCAGCTGTAATATGCATTTTTTTGTGGTCTCCCTATAGTTCTATCAATTATTGTTTAACAGTGCAAGACGTGTTGGGTGTATGTGTGTGGTGATTTATTATGTGTTCTTGTTCTGTTACCGCTTTGCTAATATGTCATGTCACTCGTTATGACTTTTTTCTTAAGGAGAGGCCGTCATGAAGGCGAGTAGGCAGGAAGAAACATGCCTTTATTTTAATTAGTTGTTCATCTTGGTTGCTCCTCCCCCAGCCCGAGTCTCAGACCTGGGTCTTCGGACTGCGTCTGGTGTCTCATCTGTCAGGCTACGAAGGCACTTGTGACTTTTTGTACGTACTCTCTTCTTTTGCTGTATGTACCTCTTGAGAGGAATTTTTTTTTTTTAAGAGGAAGGGAAAGGAAGAAGAAGCATTAGGAAGGAAGGAAGGGGGAGAGAGGAAGGGAAGGAGGAGATACTTGTATCTGTGTTTGGCTGTTCCCTCCAGCCCAGGTCTCAGACCCAGGCCCTTGGGCTTCACATCCCTGAGCTCCAGCTGCTGGCTGAGCGCCTGAGCCACCAGGGTTCACCAGTCATGTGTTCTTCAATGTAAAAAGAAAAGCAATCTGAGGTTCGCCCGGTGGAGTAGCGCTCTGCCCAGTGCAGTCCACACGCATCCCAGGGGCCGGGTTTGGAACCCGTTGCTGGGGGCAGCAACCGGAAATGCACACCGAAATAAAACGAGTGGAATGTTCCTCCCTCCTCTCTCTTCCTGCCTGCCTGCACCTTTCCTGAGAAAAGAGCCATCCGAGTCACTTTCAATCAGTGAGCTCAGGTACTCTTGTGATATCGTCATTGTTCGGGCTTATTCTGCCACTTAAATGTCATTCTTGTTCACATTTTCATTTTCTTTTTTGTTTGTCCTAACTTGCTTTGGATGAATTTTATTTTTCTGAAATGAAAATTTTACATTCTGTTTTTATTCTCTTGGAAGTTGTCACCTACATATAAAACTTCATGCTTACATTTAATGTTCACTACCGATTTCTAAAGTGTAACAGTATCTGTGTCTTCTTCTACCACATTGAAATGCCAAGTTCCTTGGTTTACTTTCACCTGTCACTGAAATTTGAATTCCAGGTTGCTCATGTATGTACTTGGTATGTGTTTGTATGTGTGTCGTTGCATATTTTTATAGTGCACTGTTGTCCATCCATATTTTTTGTTTTAACCCAGGAAGGAGAGGAGAGGAGGAGGAAGCACGCTTATGTATTTGCTTGTTTTTATTTTTGATTGTTCCCACTGGCTGCTGGGCGGGGAGCCTGAGTCCTTGGGTTTTAAGTGCTCCACGCCCCAGCTGCCAGCCCAGCACCTGAGCCAGCAGGGCGCATCCATCCTTACTTCTTAGAACTCTTTGCTGGATTCATTTCTTTATTTGCTCATGAACTGTTAAGAAAGTCTTTGCGAAATAAACTTCCAGATGTCTGACAATAGCTTATTTCACACTCAAATTTAAATGAGTGCTCAGCTGGGTATAAAATTCTGGATTCAAAATGGTATTTTTTTGACACCGAAAGTATTACGTCCTTGTTTTCTTGTGTCTGTTGCTGCTGAGCATTCTAATTCCTCCAATACTAATTCATTTATGAGTAATCTGTTTTTGTGTTTCAGAAAAATTTTAAGAGTTTTACCTTTGAGATTCTCAAATTTCACAAAAATATATTTGGGTGGGACTTCTATTTACTTTCTATCCTGGTTAGCATTTCTGAGAAAGTCCTTGCCCACCTGCCCCTCAGAGGACCTTCTAACACCCCTGTCTAGGCATCTTCCTTTTCCAAGGGTGGGGTGGGGTGGGCTGGGCACCCCCGGGTGTCTGTGTGGAGCTGGTGGGTGTGGGCAGCAGCGCCCCCAGCTGGACTGCCTTCCCGCTGTCGCAGTGGCGGCCCTAGATGGCGCTGCTGCCCCCACTTCTGGCTTGCATCTGGGAGCGAGACATAATGACTGTGTGCAAGACAAGTGTTCAGAGAAGAGGCAGAGAGAAACTCCCTGAACCTGTCATCTGTCTGTACTCGAGCTTTCTCCTACTCCTGCTTGTTGCCTCCCGCTCTGGGGTTCCATCACGATTCTCCCCAAGGGATTCCCAGGTGGTGGAGTCAGGTCCCAGGATCCATCCACTGCCTCTGAGCCCTTTCTAACTGCCAGGCCGGCCTGGGGTTTGTCAAGTAGATGGTAGGAGGGCTCCTTGCCTCTTGGGAATCCCTCCGTTGTTCTCCATCCTGTACCTGGGTCTACCCTCTGGACTGAGCCGGTGGGGAGCCATGTCTCCCTGCCTTCCCTCAGCCCTTCTCACACTGACTTCACTTTCTTTTGTCTCCTCTGCAGTCAGACTGGTTCTTCAGTGATGAGGAGGACAAGGGAGAGAGGGTAAGTGATGCAGGGCCTGGTGGGGTGGTCTGGGCTGAGTGGACCTTCATCCCAGATGTGTGGGGTGGCAGTGGACTCAAGAGGAAGATCCTTGTGCTTGGGACATCCCCAGTTTGACGGAGGAGCCTCCAGGCTGATGGCGGATACCATCCTTGCCTTCGTGAGCCCCCCGTCTGAAGGGGAAGATAGAGGCCTTTCCCTAAGGAAACTGAGTCCAGTGCCAAAGGCAGTTCCCATTAGAGGTGTTAGGAAAGTCTAGTCTGATGGGGGAGACATCAACTGAGGGCGCAGCTCGGGCCTTCAGGGTTCACTGGACGGTGTTGGGGAAGGCACAAAGTCATTCAAACAGGGGGGCATGTGGGACTTGCCCTCAAGAGTGCCCCTACCCTGGTGGATGCCCGTTTGCTGCCCTCAGGGCACCCCATTCTGAGGGACCCACAGTCCAGCCACCTGAGCATGCCGGCTGACTCTCATCCTGTTTGCAGACCCCTGTGGATGACAAAGAGCCTCAGTCCATCCCCAACATCGAGTACCTCCTGCCCAACATCGGCAGGACAGTGCCCCCTGGTGACCCAGGTTCAGGTGAGTATTGGGACTTGTGGGGTGGAGGGGTGACCACATTGCTCAGGGCCCCCAATGCCTGGCCAGATGCCCAGCTTCCCTGCCCCCACCCAACTGCGAGCGGGCTGGAGCAGGGCCTTCTCTTCCCGGGGAGGCCAGCCTGCCTGTGCGCCCCTTTGCAGCTGCTCAGCTGCCCCTACCCCAGGGCTGGGTCAGAGCTTTGTTCATCCTCCTTCACTGGTTTCTTTCCTGAGCTTTTCATTTCTCATGGGCTGTGTTCTCCAGGGCATGTTCCTCTTTTTAATTTTTCTTCCTTTTCTCCTTGCACCCCTCTGCCCTTGCTCCCTCTTCTCCCTGTGCATTCCTCCCACTCCCTGGATCTGACCCTTCCTCTCCCCGCCCCACCTCCTCCAGCGGACCTGTTGCAGATTTAAAGGGTACAGTGCGGTGTCGCGTCCTCGGTCACTAACAGTGGCGGGTGATTATAAGAAGGCTGGGCAGGCACAAGGGGCAGGCAGACACGTCGCAGACTGTGGGGACCCCACTGGTCATATCAGCTACCCAACCTACCTGCCACTGGCCCTTCTCAGGAGGAAGGAGGCCCTGGCTGTCCTTTTCCCCCTTATCAGGAAGTCTGAGTCAAAGCTTCTTTATACATATAGCTCCTGCCTCAGTCACCTCAAGGAGCTGGGTCTTCCTGCTTTGAACACAGGGCCCCTGGTCACTCAGCCCCTCAGTCCTGTTCTGTACTCTGGCCCTCTCAGAGCAGAGCCCCCAGAGACAAAGGAATGACTGTTCCCTCCTGGCTCGGGCCACTAACTCTCCCACCCTGCAGGTCATTCCTCGAGTATTCCAGCCCTTCCTGTCCAGCAGAGTCATACCACAGCCCCCCTAGTTGCAGGAGGTAGTCTGGGGGAGGGGGCCAGGAGACATGGGGTGGGGCTGGCTGAGAGCAGCCCCCAGTCTCTTCTAATCACCTGCTGCCGCAAGCCTGCCCCCTGTGTGTCCTGTGTGGTCAGCCCATCTGCTCTTCTCACTGCGTGCAAGGGTGGGGGTGCGGGTCGGGAAGTGGGGCGTCTAACTTGCTTGCCAGAGAGTGTGGATTAACCGCACCTGTCCACTGCCGCATCGGACCCAGGCGGTCTTTGGGTCAGCCTGCTCCTTCCCTGTTCCTGGAGAGGACCTGCCAGGACTTGTTTCTGGTTCCTTCTCCTCCAATGATATTAAGGGAGTGGCACCCAAGTCCCATAGATGTAATAATTTAACTCTCTTTCATAACTCTGGTTACACACAGGGACCCTGCCCCATAAGGGCAGGTTGACTTCAGGTCTGGAGGTGGAGCCTGTCTAATCACCAGCCCACTGCCCCCCGTGTGCCGCACACGTCATGTCTGCCCCTACTCCATCATTCACAGGGTACCTCTTCCTTCTCATGACCTGGAAGTGGGAGGGACAGGGTGGGTGGAGGGCACCCACCTCTGCGCTCTGTGTGGTCTCCATTTCTCCAGAGCATCTGTGATTTGCTGTGTTTCACTGTTGTGGTTTCCATGGACTGCATCTGGTATCTGACATTTTCTCTCCCGTGCTTCAGAGTAACAGGGACAGGAGGGAGGGAAGAGGAACCAGCTCCAAAGACAGTCCTCCCTGGCCCTTAGCCCTGGGCTAAAGGGGGTCCAGTGGCTGGCAGCCTGATGTAACTCCTTGCCTCAAAAGGAATGACCTGCCCTTCAGGCCACCGATGTCATTCTCTGCTGCATCCCACCCAGAGGAAGTCAGAGGCCCGTCGCACTCCCAGGGCCAGGGGAGAGCTTAGGTTCCTGAACCCCCTGATTTCTGAAGCCTTTGAGGAGAGGGAATTGTGTTCCCCTAACTTCTCTTGCCCTGAGTCAACTTTCGTTTTTTCTTCCCGTTTCTCACTAACAGATTCCACCACCTGTACTTCAGCCAAGTCCAAGGTAAGTGCCAGGCTTGTTCCTTACACGAGCCAGTCCATTTTGCTTTTTGGTCAAGGGAATTGAGGGAATCGCAGCTGGACCCTGAGAAAGTTGATGTCACTGGCAAACGTGGTGGGAATTACTGAGTGTCCAAAGTAAGTGGAGAAGTCGCTTACCATGGCAGTACTTGGTGTGACACCTGGTGTAACAAAAGGAGCCGGGGTGCCAGGTGGCCGTGGTGCCCAGTGACTGACGCCACTACTCTTAGTATGTTTAGGAATATTGGACAAGTTGTTTACCCTCTTTGAACTCTCATCTTCCTCATCTGTAAATGATAGATAATATTTATCCCTGTAAAGTGGGTTAGCAACAAATATGTCTGACATATCATTGTTTTTGAAGGTTTTACTGGATTGGCAGAAGTAAAAAGAGAGATAGTACAAATTAGTAATAGCAGGGCTGAAGGAAGAGTCATCACTAGACTTCACAGACATTAAAAAGAGAATCAGAGAATCTGATGATCAACTGTGAGCCCATAAATTCAACAACTTAGATGAAATAGACTAATTCTCTGAAGAATCCAACTACCAAAACTCCCTTAAGAAAAAAAAAAGATAATCTGAAATATACCTACTAAAGAAATTGAATTTATGATTAATAAACTTCCAACAAGGAAAGTGACAGGTTCATATTGTTTCACCGGTGACTTCTGTCAAATATTTAAGGAAGAACAATACCAAGTCACCAGAAGCTCTCGTAGAAAGAAGAAGAGAAAGGAACATCTTCTAACTCATCTTCTGAGGCCAGAATTACCTAAAGACACCAAAACTTGACAAGGTCTCTGGGGAAGACAGAATTAGTTCACTTATTCATACAATAAATATTTATTGACCATCCATTATGTATCAGCACTGTGCTAGGTACTAAAGATATAGTAATAGTGGCGCACCCTGGTGGCTTAGCAGGTTGAACCAGGTGCAGTCCTTATACATCCCAGGGTCCCTGGTTCAAGACTCACGGCTGCAGCCGGGGAAACAACCAGTGAGAAACAACTGGGAAAAAAAAAAATGCTTCTTCCTCCTCTCCCTGCTTGCCTGCCCACTTGCCTTTATTCCTGCCTGTACCTTTCTTTTAAAATAAAACAAAAGATATAGTGATAAGCCATACTGATGGGTTCCTGCCCTCACTTAGCGTAGCTCATCTTCTAATGGGAGACAGGCAGGCGTTACACTGATTAACATACAAAGACATTTGATGCGGCTGTTTTGGGGGTGCAGCAGAGGCAGGAGCTGGAGGAGCTAGCAGCCCCCTAGTGAGGGAGGGAAGACAGCTTGTGTAGACAACTCCTGAGAATTCTGACTGCGAAGAGATGTTGAGAGCGGCAGAAGTGGAAAGATGTGGCTGGAGGGACGCTTTTATGAAAAGACGGGCTCTCTGCCAATGGGAGTGATCCAGCAGACAGAGCAATGGGGCCGGGGGAGCTGGGACCTAAGCCCGTGAGGCAGGAGGGGCTGTGCTCCCAGTAGCCACTTCCCAGGTGGAGCAGGAAGAGGGGGAGACAGGGTGGGCACAGCTGCAGGCAGAGTCCGGCGGGGGCATTGCCAGCTGACGGCTCCTCTCCCCGCAGTGAGCTGGGCGGTGAGGACCTCGGCTGAGTGAAGGAAACAGAGATAGTTTGAGCAGAGTGAAGGACTTCTGAAATGGGGCCCAAGAGGCAAGGCTGAGCCGAAGGGATGCTACTGGCCGGGCCCAGGCCTTTGAAAGCTGTGTTTCTTCTCAGGAGACAGCTCTGCTGGCAGGGGTGTCTGACTCCTCCAGAGATATCCTCACATGCCTCCTATGCCCTCAGCCTGTCTCCAGTGGACGCCAGCACCTGCCCCCAGGGCTTCCGGCAACCTCCTCCATGAGGCTTCCTGGCGGTGGGATTCTGTCCTCTTTTTTGTTTTGTTTTATTTTTTTAAGGAAAGCAGGCAGACTGCAGGAAGGAAGAGAGGAGAAGGAAGCATTTTTATTTATTTAGTTGTTTGTTATAATTGTCCCCTCTGGTCCCAGGCAGGGAACCAGATCCTAGGGCTGTAGCACAGCCACCCAGGCACAGGCTTAACACCTGAGCCACCAGGGCGCACTGGATTCTTGCCTTTGTTTTTTGGTTTGTTTTTTAAGGAAAAGTACAGGCAGGAAGAAAGAGAAGAAAGCAGCACTTTATTTAGTTGTTCTTGGTTGTTCCTGCCACCCTGGGACATGAACCCAGGTTCTTGAGACGTATGTGGACTGCACCCAACTGCTACTCCACCAGGGCCTGCCAGATCCCTTGCTCTTAAGGCACGAGGCAAAAGCAGTGGCTGATTCCCAGCCTGGCTGACCCTCCCTTTGCCTAGGGGCTCCTCGGCAGACCCTCCTCTTAGTCTCAGTGCCTTGACATGGAGCATGCCCTTTGAGAAGCACACCCTCACTTTAAATTGACTCAGGGACTTTACCAAGACCCCAGGGAGATGCTCAGAATCACTTGTGTGAGGAAAAAGAAGTGAACGCACATTTATCAAACACCTGCTAGATGCTAGCAACTACACGGAGACCTTTTTGCCAACATCTATTTCTTCCATCTTTACAGAAGGTCCTTCATTTTGTGCCACCCCCACCTTTTTTTTCTTTTTTTTTTAAAGGAGGTTCCAGCAGGAATGAAGGGGAGCAGCAGGAAGAAGCATTTTATTTAGTTGGTTGGTCCCCCTCGGACCCAGGTCTTGAACACGGGACCTTGGGATGTATGTGGACAGCGCCGCCGTGGGCTAATCCACTAGGCCACCAGGGTGCGCCCATGCCAACCCCTCTTACAGAGTGGAAAAACCAAGCTCTGGGAGTTTAGCTAGAAGTTGACAGACATGTTTTCAGGCGTCAGAAATGGGGGCGCCCATTAGGTGACCTCTCGACGATGCTTTTCTGGGCGAATCTTCTGTGGTCTCAGTTCTGATCCTCCACTTTCAGACACAGTGTTTCTTGATTTTTTGGCACAGGGACTGGATCTGTCCTTAGCACAAAGCTAAATCAGCCAGTCAAGCCCCTGAGAGATGGAGGATGCTTTTAATTTTAGTAAGTGATAAGAGGAACAACTGTTATGGGGACAGGGGCATTGAGCCCTTTGCGCAGCCGGTGGTCTCCACAGTCTGACCCATGGGGCTACCGGGAGCTGGAGGGCCTCCAGCTCCTGTCTCCGCACCAAGCCTGTTCCCTCACCAGGCAGTGACTCCCCGAGGGCGTGGATAAACCCTGCAAGGTTCTGGAAACATCACTGCTTACCTCTGGCTTTTTTGCTGACTCTAAAACCCAGGTCAGTGGTTGTCTCACTGTGCTCTTTGGACCCCTTCTTGGGGCCATTGCCACCAACAGGTGCTTGAGAGGACCCATGAGCAAGGCTCCAGGCACCTGCCCGCCCCCCTCAGTCTAAGCCATGTTTTGCTCTGTGTCAGAGTTGGGCTCCTTCAAACAGGGGCTCCCCAGGCTAACTGCAACCCGCTGTTCTAAAGGAGACACCCCTGTCTCCAAAGTCTTTCTCCAGACTGTACAGGACACTCAGCACCCTAATTACAGTCACCTTCTGATCCTGCCTCCCTGCAAAGATGGTGTCGGGCGCTCCTAATGAGAGTGTGGGCGAGGCACAGCCACGAGGTCTCTTCATTCTTCCACCCAAGAACAGCTTATCGTTCCAGTGCTCAGAAGGCTCCATATCATCTTAATTCGAAGTCTTGAGGGAGGGGACTCCTTTTGTCCTCTCTGGTGGTCCCGCCCCCGACTCTGCTCCCAGTTCTGCCTGCATGCTAAGTCCAAGGACTCGCTTGGTCAAGGATGCAGCCCAGCTCCTCCAGGGGCTGTCGGACTCTCAGCCCTGCCTCTTTCACCCCCAAATGCCCTCACCCCATCCCTGACCTCAGCAGTATCCTCCCCGTGACCCTGATCCTAAGGGAGAACTAACTGGCTACGTGAAACTATTTCCATTGATCAACATAACCGGGGGAGAGAATCTCTATGCTGGGTCTCAGGCGCCTTCAGAAATCAGAGGGAGTCTGCGTGCTGCACCTTCGTTCCAGGCAAGAATCCTGTAGAACTTGAGGAGTTTATGGACCCCCCAGAGCTCACCCAAGGATTCCAGTCAGGATCCCCTTCTCTGGAGAGACTGAGGCTGATAATTAGCTTGGCTGCCCGAGGGGGCCAGTTCAGTGATCAGCAACACCTCTGTCGGCACGGATCCCTGAGGTCATCATGCCCAACAAGCTTGATACTTTCCATAAAAGCTACCATTTATTGAACATTTGCTGTGCGACAGTTACTGTGCTCAGAATTATTCATTTTCACAAACACCGAAATGCTGGCAGCAGCCTGGCCCTTGTTTTGCAGTTGAGAACTTGGAGACAGAAGAGGTTGGAGAACTCCCCGCAGACAGACCCGTTAGGTGGCGATGTCCCAGCCCTGCCCCTCTGTCAGATGGGATACCAGGCCAGGTGCACTAGTCCGGCCCAGGCCGCCATAACCACATGCCACCGACTGGGCAGCTGAAAAAGCAGAAATTTGTTTTCTCACAGTTCAGGAGACTCGAAGTCCGAGATCAGAGTGCCAGCCTGGTCGGTTTCTGGTGAGGGTTCTCATCCCGGTTTATAGATGACCACCTTCTTGCCATGTCCTCACATGCCAGAGAAAGAGCATGAGCCAAAGCAAGCTGTGTGTCTCTCCTCCCTCTCTTCCTTCTTTTAAAGGAAAGGCGCAGACAGGAATGCAGTCGAGTAGGCAGGCAGAGAGAGGAGGAAGACACATTTTAATTTATTTTATTTCGTTGTTCATCTTGTATGTTTCCCCTGGTTCTGGGACGCAAATCCAGGTCCTTGGGATGTGTGTGGACTGTGCCCAACTGCTACTGCGCCAGGGCACACATCTCTTCTAAGGGCACTACCACCACCATAAGGCACCTCCCTCATGAAGTCAGTGAGTGAGTGAAGCCAGCTAACCACTGGCTAGTTGAACTGACCTCATTTCCAGCTGAGTCTGCGAGCTCTGGTTGGGTCCCAGTGAGCCCAGTGAGCCTGACACCAGGCAGGTCTCACTGTGATTATGTGTAAAACAGATGCATTCGACAGAAAGAAAACTTCTCTTGCCTAGTCACCTCTCCGTAGAGCCTTTGCACACCTCGGGTGACGGGGCACTCACTTTCATTTTCACTTTCTTTTCAAAATTCACGGAGGGAGCAAGTTCATTAGCGTGACCTGGATCTATCTCCTTGTCACTTCCTGCCAGCCCACTGGTTTTCCTCTTATGGATGAGCCCTTGACCTTTATGTGAGGCTACTGACCTCTGCATCCCCTCTGATATCTGATCTCATTGCTTCTGTAAATAACTGGTGAGACGGTAATTTGACCACATGATCCCAGTGGCCTCTCAGCTGTCTCAGAGGGCATCAGACAAGAAAGCAGCACTGGTCACCATATGCTTCAGGCTGACCCTAGCCCAACTCCAGGAGAGCCTTCTGGAGTCACGTAGTGTGGACAGCTGTGGTCCGAGAGCTCTGTGCTGTGAAACTGGAATCCCTGACATGCTCTGGCTTTGTAGAGCTCACTACTGTGAGGAGAGTGCGTAGGCTGGTCACAGGAGGCATCTCTGCGTCTCCACTCATTATTGCATAGGAGGTGGCGTGTGAGGAGGGGTTAAAGGGCAGGTCATTCTAGCCCAGCAATAGGGCAGACCCCAGCATCTGCTTCTACAAGGCTTCTATGTGGAGGGGCCTCCGTTTGCCCATTTTTTCATTCATATACTGTTTATTGAGCAGCTATTATATGCCAGGCACTGTGCCAGAACTGATGGATACTATCACCAGTGAGCCACAGACCTTGCAGTCCAGCACTGAGTTTGATACAGATGATATAAAGAGAAGCTATTCTGTTGTGAGAAGAGCTGATGTAGGTGTATTTCCAAAGGGCATGGGAAAAATGCCGGAGTCTCCCAGCTCAGCCCTAGGAGAGCCGAGAGGTTGCTGCTGGAGGATGCCAGGTTTGAGCTGGGCCTTGGAGAATGAGTAAGAGCACATAGAGCACATATGGCAGGGTAGCGGCTTCATGAAGCGGCAGGAAATGTTTAGATTCCTGCTTTGCCTTAGAAGGATTGATTGCTCCCTAGGAGGAGGGTCTGGGGCGAGGCAAGGGTGGAGGCCTGGAGTCCTATTAGGAGAGGGCAGGAAAGGTGGGGTGTGGGCCTGCATAGAGACTGATGAGGATGAGCTGGCTTTGGGAGTCATTTCAGCAGAGAACTGAGAGGCAGGGAGAGGGAAGAGGTTGGGTGGGAACCATGAGTGGAGGCAGTTTGGGGCAGGCGTAGGGAGCATAATGTGGCTCCACCCAGAAAGAGACATTGTTCTGGAGCTCAAGATATAGTTTAATGTTGGATGGGGAGGCCTTAGGAGTTAGGAGCAGGGATTT